>CM076581.1:1169394163-1169631098 GCA_034641835.2 Pinus albicaulis
AAACAATTAAGACCCCGGGACTTCTACAACCTTTATCCATTCCAAGTCAACGTTGGGAGGAGATTTCAATGGATTTTATCACAGGTTTACCTAAGTCCGAAGGAAAGAGTGTCATCATGGTGGTAGTTGATAGACTTACCAAGTATGCACACTTTTCTGCATTATCTCATCCATTTAAAGCAAGTACAGTTTCTACTACATTTATGGATAGAATTCAAAAGCTACATGGAAGCCCAAGGGTTATTGTGAGCGACAAAGATCCCATTTTTACTGGAAATTTTTGGACGGAGTTATTTTCTTCTTTGGGTACTCAATTAGCTCATAGCTCATCTTATCATCCTCAATCTGATGGTCAAACTGAGATCGTAAATAAATGTTTGGAAGGATATCTTCGTTGTTTTCTATCTGATAAACAAACACAATGGGTCAAGTGGTTACCTCTTGCTGAATGGTGGTATAACACTTCCTTCCATACTGCAGCAAAAATGACCCCATTTATGGCACTTTGTGGATATCATCCACCATCCATCACATCATCTTTAAGGGAAAATTCGAAGGTTCAAGCAGTGGAAGATCACATCGAGCATCAGCAAGAAGTTCTCCAACTCTTAAAGGATAACCCGAATTTGGCACAAAATCGAATGAAACAACAGGCAGATCAACATCGTAGCGAGAGAAGTTTTGATGTAGGAGATTGGGTATTTTTACAACTACAACCATACAAACAAATGTCCCTCAAGCAAGCTAAGAAGGATAATAAATTATCACCAAAGTACTATGGTCCTTACAAGGTGTTGCAAAAGATTGGTTCTATGGCATACAAATTTGAGCTTCCTACTTCTTCGCGAGTACATCCAGTTTTCCATGTTTCATGCTTAAAGAAGGTTATAGGTGAAAATCTTCCAGTTCAAACAATATTGCCAGAACTTGATGAGGAAGGAAAAATCATATTGGAACCTGAAGCGGTTATGGAAACAAGAACTCGACAACTACGGAATCGATCAATTTCAGAGTATCTCATCAAGTGGAAGAACTTACCCACTGAAGATTCTACATGGGAGGATGAGAATTTTATACAGAAGCACCCAGAGCTACTCAAGCACTGAGGACAACACTTTTTTGAAGGAGAGGGGCATGTTAGGTCCCTATATCACTAGTATAGTCCCTTATTATTGTTAGTGTAACCCCCTTATTGTTATTATTGTACCTTTGTAACCCCCATTTTGTTATTATTGTGCCCTTAAATTATTATTGTTAGGTCGGCTAGGATTACATTGTGGCCCACTAGGATTACATTATGGCCCCATGGACTCCTATATATAGAAAGGAGGTTTTGTAAATTGTATCATCCACGAATTGTTCATTTATGTAATGTATTGGAGGTTGCCCCCTCAAAGTGGCTTATTTCTAAGGCGTTTATATCTCTTTTCTTCTATTTTTGAAGCTGGTTACACAACAATTAAGCCCAAAACCTCTAAAAAAAAAATACCTTAAAAAGAAAATGAAGCCCATAAAACTTTAAAAAAATGTATCACATACCTCCAAGAAACATCCTTTGGATGTTATGCCAAAAAGAGTCCTTAAACCCAAAAAAGACCTTTGCAAAATTAGACCAAATGAAGAATGTGTGAAAATATTAATTTCATTATCTCTACCTATTATATATATATATATATATATATATATATAATATAATTCGAGTTGTAGTTTCATTATTTTTCCCTATTATTCTTAGCATTCAAGGTTGACTACCTAAAGATAATGATTTGTATACTTTGGTTTTATATTCTTCACTCATTACACAAGTTTTTTTTCAATATCACCCATCTATGAATTTTCACTTACAATTATAGGCATATCGGTATTGAGTTTCATTCCTTGTGTTAGGTCCCTATATTACTAGTTTAGTTCCTTATTTTTGTTAGTGTAGCTCCCTTATTGTTATTGTTGTACCCCTGTAACCCCAATATTGTTATTATTGTGCCCTTACTGTGTTATTGTTAGGTCGGCTAGGAGTATATTGTGGGCCTATGGACTCCTATATATAGAAGGAAGTTTTGCTAATTTGTATAATCCAAGGATTATTCGTTTATGTAATATATTGGAGGTTGCACCCTCGAAGTGGCTGATTTCTAAGGCCTTGATCTCTCTTTTCTTCTATTTTTGTAGCTGGTTTCATAGCATTTGGTATCAGAGCTTTGGATTCTAGGGTCTCTATGCTCCAAACAGGTCATCATGGAATTTTTTCTATATCTTTTTTTCTACGAAGGTTCAGAAGCTGAAATTTTCACATAGCGAAGCCGCAATATCGAGGAAATTTCTGTAAAAATTTCAAATCTTGGTTCACAACATTTTCAGAGATATGATTTGTGGAAGTTAGAGATTTTTCAGGCTCCCAAATTTCACCTGAAACAGGTCATCGTGGTATTATCACTATAAATTACTATCTATGAAGTTTCAGAAGTTGAAATTTTTATAGACTAAAGCTGAAATCCTAAGGAACCTACTTTAAAATTTTCAGTTCCTGGTTTTCAATATTTTCGGAGCTATGATATGTGGAAGTTAGGGTTGTTTCAGGCTCCTAAATTTCATCTCCAAGAGGTGACCCTGGGAAAACCATCATAACTCTCTCTATGAGCATCAGATTAGAATTCTGTAAAAAGCGACAGCAAGTACACGAAATGTGGTTTCATTTTTTTAAATTTCATAGTTGAAGGAGGAAACAGGGACACGTAGCATGCCATACAAGTTCACTCTATTGAACCAGTCCATAATTAGGTCATTGTGTGAGATTGGGCATAAATTTTCCTTGAAGAATCAAAATTAGGTCAGACCTGTGGCATTTAAAGGAAGCTTCAGAGGGATACTACAAGACCGAATTTTAGCTATTGAGGATTTCCAGTTTAATAGATAATTGCATTTCAATATCGAGCTCCTCAAAAGCAAGAAAAAGGTGTGTATTTTTTCCCCGAATTGCATAAGTCTTGTTTGAAGAATCAAGTTGAATTGTTTCCAAGGGAATATTGTAGAATAGATATCAGTATTGGGTTCTAAAATGTCCGCTAAAAATAATTCAACACCCATTAAGCCTTTAGAAGGCTCTACTATGACTCATGAAGACGAAGAATGACAACATGACATATCAAAATTACAAAGGCAAGTGCAACAAATTTCGCTCTCGTAAAGAGCAACAAAAAGTGACATGGCAGTTTTGAAGAAAGGCATGGAAAATAAGATGGATGGTGTGAAGAAAGGCGTGCAATATAAGATGAATGGTTTGAAGAATGACATGGAAACTAATATGGATGGCATGGAAGCTGGCATGGAATCTAAGATGGATGACATGGAAGCTAAGATAGATCAAAAAATAGAAAACATGAAGAATGATCTAAAAGCATGCATGGAAGGTTTGACAAAGTTGATACAAAAAATGTTTCATAATGGTGAAAAGATAGTAGATGAAACTCATGATGAGAACACAGTAAATGTTGATCGTGATTTCATAAACTCTAATGTTGGAGGGAAGAACCACCATATTCCAAAAATGGATATGAGGAAGTTTGATGGCAACGATCCTGTAACATGGATACTACAGATGGAGCAATATTTTGATCTCAATAATTTGCAAAACACACAAAAGGGATGAATTTCAAATTTAAATTTACAACAAAATACATTTGTATGGTATCGATGGCTTTTCTCTCGTAAAATTTTTTTCACTTTGTCAATTTTTACAGAGGAAATGATAGCACATTATGAGGATACAATGAGAAACACCTTCTTTAGCCAATTGATAAATCTCAAAAAAAAGGGTTTAGTGGGGGAGCACATTGAAGACTTCCAAAAATTGAATATAAGGGTAACTGATATTCCAGAGGAAGACAAGATTGATGTCTTCATAGGTACTTTAAAGGATAACATGCAACAGGAAGTTCACGTTTGGGAACCTGATTCACTGGAGAAGGCATTCAGGTTGGCAAGAAAAATTGAATGTAAAATTATGGTGACAAGGAAGCCTACCACACACATATATAAAGATGGAAGTGTTGCTACTCCTATATCTGCACCACCTACAAGGTTGACACAACAATAATTGGAGGAAAAAAGAACAAAAGGGCTTTGCTATAGTTGTGATAGAAAATACACTAAGGGTCATAAATGTGCTAAGAAGAAATTATTTTACATATATTGTGAAGAGGAAGAAGAAATGAAAAATAATATGCAAAAGAAGAGGATATACACCAAGAACCAACCCTAGAAGAGGAATAAGTGAGTCTGACCATATCGTGTAATGCATTGCCAGAAATTACCACTCCTCAAACTCTCAATATAGAAGGACATATCAAGAAGAAAAAGGTAATAGTGTTGATTGATTCGGGTAGTACCCATAATTTTATTCATTGTAAGGTAGCCAAGGAATTGAATTGTTTTTTATACCAAACACCAGAATATCAACTGATGGTTGCAAATGGAGGAACTATAAATTTCTCTGAAAAATTCCATAATATCAAGCTAACCATGGGGGTATATGTATTTAATAGTCCAATGCTTTCCATTCCTATGGGAGGTGTTGATGTTGTACTAGGAGTACAATGGTTACAATCTTTGGGGATGGTAGCTTTTAATTTTCAAGAAATTTTCTTGAATTTTTTTTCAGAAGGAGAGGAAGTCAAATTACGAGGTATCGTAGGGAAGCTGGGAAAGATAATAAGATCTAATGTTATGAAAAATATTCTAAAGAAAGAAAAACGAGGCATAATTGCACAATTATGCTCACTAGAAGTTCCAACATCAAAATCATGTATTTCTACAGATCTCCAAAAAGCCTTGGACAATCATTCCAAGGTGTTTGAAACTCCCAAAGGACTCCCACCTATTCATGATCATGATCATGTTATTCGTTTGATTCCAAGAAGTGTTACTCCAAAAATCGGGCTTTAGATATATTCTTATGTCCAAAAGAGCGAAATTGAATGTATGATTGTAGAAATGTTAGAGGCTGGTATAATTCAACCTAGTCAAAGTTCTTTCTTTGCTCCTATAGTATTGGTGCACCAGAAGGATGGATCATGGCACATGTGTCCAGATTATAGGGAGCTCAATAAGCTAAAAATCAAAGATAAATTTCCCATTCCTTTGATTGATGAATTATTGGATGAATTACATGGAGAAATTTATTTTACCAAGTTGGATCTTCATTCAGGATATCATCAAATTCGAATGAAGACTGAAGATATTCTGAAAACAACATTTCGAACTCATGAGGGTCATTATGAATTTTTGGTCATGCCTTTTGGCCTTACCAATGTACCTTCTACATTTCAAGCATTGATGAATTCCATTTTCAAACCCTTCCTTAGAAAATTTGTGCTAGTATTTTTTGATGATATACTAATCTACAATAGGACTTGGAAGAATCATGTTCAACAGGTTGACTGGGTGCTCAAAACTATTATAGGAAAAAAAATTATATGCAAAAACATCCAAATGTTTCTTTGGATTACAAGAGGTGGAATATTTGGGTCATATTGTATCTCACGAGGGTGTGAAGGTAGACCCTAACAAAATTAAAGCCATTAAGTAATGGAAAGTCCCCACAACCATAAAGTAGTTGTGAGGATTTCTCAAGTTAATAGGGTATTATCACAAGTTTTTTAAGAATTATGGGAGAATAGAAGCACCTCTAACAACATTATTGAAGAAAGATGCATTTTCATGGACTCTTGAAGCAACTAAGGCCTTTGAACATCTTAAAGAGGAAATGTGCCTAGCACCGGTCTTAGCTATGCCAGACTTCCCAAAAACCTTTATTGTGGAATGTGATGCCTCAAGAAATGGAATTAGTGATGTTTTAATGCAAGAAGGGAGACCCATTGCTTTTGAAAGTCGTCCAATCAAAGGAAATTATTTACAAAAACCTATTTATGAGAAGGAAATGCTAGCAATACTACATGCACTAAAGAAATGGTGACCTTACGTAATGGGAAGACACTTCAAGGTAAAAAATGTTCATGATAGTCTTAAACACTTTTTGGAACAAATACCATCTTCATTATTGTAGAAAAAATGGGTCACAAAGATGTTGGGTTATGGCTTTGAAATAATCTACAAAAAAGGGAAGCTAAATGTTGTTGCAGATGCACTCTCAAGAAAGAATGAAGAGGTGGAGGCATTTCTTTCTGCCATTTCTATTATCCAACCAAATTTGATAACCGAAGCAAGGGATGAATGAAATAAGGATGAAGAAGTGTGGACACTCATTCAAAATTTGTAGCAAGATCCTAGTACATTTGATACATTTAGCTGGAAAAATGATTCCTTATGGTACAAATATCTCTTATATATTTGTAATAATTCCCAACTAAAACACAAGATTATTTTGGAATTGCACGCTTCTCCTTTAGGAGGACACTCAGGATTTATAAAAACTTACCACAATGTGAAGGAATAATTTTTTTAGGATGGCCTTAAATATGATATTCAAAAGTTTGCGGCTAAATTTTCAGTTTTCCAGCAGAATAAATTTGAGACAACTAAGACCCCATCTCTTCTACAACCTTTATCTATTCCAAGTCAATGTTGGGAGGATATTTCAATGGATTTTATCACAATTTTACCTAAGTCTGAAGGAAAGAGTGTCATCATGTTGGTAGTTGATAGACATACCAAGTATGCACACTTTTGTGAATTATCTCATCCATTTAAACCAAGTTCAATTGCTACTACATTTATGGACACAATTCAAAAGCTACATGGAATCCCAAAGGTTATTTTGAGCAATAGAGATGCCATTTTTACTAGAAATTTTTGGACAAAGTTATTTTCTTATTTCGGTACTCAATTAGCTCATAGCTCATGTTATCATCCTCAATCTGATTATCAAACTGAGATAGTGAATAAATGTTTGGAAGGATATTTTCGTTGTTTTGTATATGATAAACAAACACAACGTGTCAAGTGGTTACCTCTTTCTCAGTGGTGTTATAACACTTCCTTCCATACCGCAGTGAAAAGGACCCCATTTATGGCACTTTATGGATATCATCCACTGTCCATCACATAATATTTAAGAGAAAATTCGAAGGTTCAGGCAGTGGAATATCACATCGAGCATCAACAAGAAGTTCTCCAACTCTGAAAGGATAACCTGAATTTGGCACAAAATCGAATGAGACAACATGCAAATCAACATCGCAGCGAGAGAATTTTTGATGTAGGAGACTGGGTATTTATATGGATACAACCATACAAACAAATGTCCCTCAAGCAAGATAAGAATGATAATAAATTATCACCAAAGTACTATGGTCCTTACAAGGTGTTGCAAAATATTCGTACAATGGCATGCAAATTGGAGCTTCCTGCTTCTTCGCGAGTGCATCCAATTTTCCATGTTTCATGCTTAAAGAAGGTTATAGGTGAAAATCTTCCAGTTCAAACAATATTTCCAGAACTTGATGAGGAAGGAAAAATCATATTGGAACCTGAAGCGGTCACGGAAACAAGAACTCGACAAATACGAAATCGATCAATTTCAGAGTATCTCATCAAGTGGAAGAACTTACCCACTAAAGATTCTACATGGGAGGATGAGAATTTTATACAGAAGCACCCAGAGCTACTCAAGCGTTGAGGACAACACTTTTTTGAAGGAGAGGGACATGTTAGGTCCCTATATTACTAGTATAGTCCCTTATTGTTGTTAGTGTAACCCCTTTATTGTTATTATTGTACCCTTGTAACCCCCATATTGTTATTATTGTGCCCTTAAATTATTATTGTTAGGTTGGCTAGGATTACATTGTGGCCCCATGGACTCTCATATATATAAAGGAGGTTTTGTAATTTGAATCATCCAAGAGTTGTTCATTTATGTAATGTATTGGAGGTTGCCCCCTTGAAGTGTCTAATTTCTAAGGCGTCGATCTCTCTTTTCTTATATTTTTGGAGTTGTTTTCATAACACCTTAGAAGGGTGAAGGAAAAATATTCACCTCATAGCCAATGTAATATTACCATTCTTTCATAATTTATTAATCACATGAAATTTCAAATCCAAATTCTAACTTAATGTGAGTCTCCTCTAATATTATCATTTAGTTCACATTTACTTTATTTATGGTGTTTATTACATTTCGGTTTCTATGTGGGATTTTAAATTACCTCTTGTCATCCTACACCACGTGGAATAATGGAAGATTATGACGTGAGCATGTGACTCTCACTTACTATTTGTACTAATGGATTGGAACAATTATGATTGTTTGTATGCTAACCTCAATCACATTTCAGAGCCCCTCTCTTGAATTTGGTTTTCACTTTTCTTTTAATCATGTGGCAAAGCACCACTATCCCAATAGGGGAAACCCTACCTGGGTTTGACTCTTACGTCCAACGTTGGTTGGTTTTGGGCTCAGCATTCATCTACCAGATTCAATTTGGGGGACGATTTGACTTCTATTTGTTGGTATAGCTCTAGTACACTATTATGATGCTACTATTTTTTATTTTAATTCATATTGTCACAAAATAATCAATACTTCTCTACCCTCTTTATCCAAATTAGGAATTATAATTTGCAGGTTGGTAAATTTTAGTTTGTGTATTTTCTAAAAAAATTCGGCCATGCTAGTGCCTAAGTTTATCTTGGTGATTTCTCTTTCCATGGTCATTTTTTCTTTTGGTTTGGTATTATTTATGGAGACCCTAACTCCTCGGGTGTGCAAAGGTTACAGAAATGTGTATTTGGATATAATGTCTCACGCCTTTGGTAAATTTATTTTCTTATACCCGCTTCTTAGTCTAGTACTTTGAATTGGTTTCATGTTTATAAGTGTGAATGAGAGTTTTAAACTATTAATATTTATTACACATCTGGATCTTCCGTATCTGGAAAGTACACATTTGGGTCTTGCGTATCTAGAAAGGAGACATTTGGTTTTTAAAACCCTAGGTTATTTCCATGAGATTTATGATTTACCTTATAGGTTTATTAATATTATTAATCTACTATTCATCCGCAACCAAATTTTTGAGTTTGTATGGGCTACAATATTACAAATAATTTATCTTTTGTGCAGGGGATCTCGATGGTTTTGAGAACTATTGGCTAGTTACCTATAAGTGAGGTTGTATTTTATTTGATTTAATTTATAGACAAATCTTGTCCCAATTTTCATTTGTTCGCTTCATATAACCTATTTGGGACCACCCAATTCCCCTATAGATAATTGCAGAAAACTAGTTAACCATTTATGAAATTTTACAAGAGCTTAAGGGCTTGAAACTCCAACACTTTGATTCTATATTTTTCCTACAGGTTGTCACACCTTCCTGTTTTCATTTGGATGGCCCAGTGTTGGTGTCCAGGTCTAAAAAATATTCAAACCCTTTTTCCACATAAATTATCAACTCGAGCGTGTTAGTTATTTCAAGACTAATGACATAGTATATGCAACAACAATTACATGTTGTTGTTAGATAACATGTTTATTCAATGAACACACATAATACTGTAACAATAATTAAAATAGATTGCAAAATTAAAATACATTCACAACAATTTCAGAATTATACTAGAACAGCAGTAAAAAAACCAACTAATCATGAAACCAACGAAAATAAAGGTAATGCAGCACCTGATCAGAAGAGTGGGCCCGACTCTCTGATCAGGGCTGCAGCAAGCTCACATATTACAAGTGAAATAGCATAGTGTTGTGCATTCAATTAATTGTAGAATATAATGTTACAAGATTTTTATGTACTATGCTTAACCTCGATTCATAGCCTGCAGGCCCTCCTTATACAACTGTTCAAGAAATCACAGATTTCCTCTAACAACTACATATCTAAAATTATATAATTATTTGTAATAGTAACCTAATTTCCAAAAGGAAACCATGACAAAGCCTGAAATGTTGCTGGGGTGAAACGAAGTTTGTTGCGCTGTAGCAGCAAGTGAAGGCAATGCTGGAAATAAGGAGTTGCTCCATGACTCATAGCTGTAAGCTTCCCGCTTTTTTCGAATCTGTAGAAATATCAGAGTTAGCATTTGAAAAAGGTAAAACCTCCTTGAATACTACCTCAGTAATCAAATATTCCATGTAAAATAAGAGAAAAGGGTTTACCTTGTTTGTTTAAGAATAATAATGAAACAAAGAGATAGAAATGTGGGCTAAAATGGGAGAGAAAAGTATACAAATATGGTACCCAACATCTCCCCCCAACTAGTCTATCTGCATGTCCTCATGTAGCTCGTCATCTCCTCAGATCTAGGTTGGACTAACTATGACTGGCATGGAGCTGTGTGAGATCATATTCTTCGGCCATTTCCATCCCAGGGGGTTTCTAACATTATGTCAAAACTTCCCGGATGCGGGTGGGCTTTTTGATTAATTGCGAGCAAATTGTCAGGTGGGTTGGCGCGTGGCTCACCACCACTGCCACCCAACCTCGCATGCTCCTGCTCTTAAATGCCACTGTATAGCTCTTAAATAAAGTTTTATGGGACCTCTCTCCACGTATGTTGCTCCCTTGCTACTACTGAGCATAGCTCACGCACCAGCACAGGGTCTTGTTGCATCTTAAGCTATTGTATTGACATACTACCGGGCTTCCATTTCTCCAATTGCTCCTCCTGTAACCTTTCGTTCCCGTCTTTTTCGCCTACCAGTCGCCCGCAAGTTTATCCCGCCCTTGTTGCTCCCCCTGTCCACAAAACAATGCCTCGCCTTCGCCCGAGAATGCGTTGTAGGCGTGGCGGTACCAGTGGGCGTGCCATCAGCAGATCCTCTCCCTCCACTTCCGATTCTTCATCTTACTCTTCTGAATTCGGACCAGTCCGCTTTCTTGCATCGCGAAGAGGTCGTGGAAGGGGTCGTAATCGTTTTAATCCCACTGGGTACTTTCGCTTGTCTTCCAGGGCGCATTCTCACCATGCTAGTTTCCATTTCCCCTACAGTATTAACAACACCTCTCTCCTTCCAACGGTTACCATCGACCTTCGGGCAGCCTCCTCAGAACAGGTTTCTTCGGGCCAGGTTCGTGCTACTACGGAGGCTTCTCTGGGGCCCATAGTGGATGCCGAGCACAACAATCCTTAGGTGGACAACCAGCAGAATGTTTCTTCTAGCAAGGTAGCCAACTTGGGCCTTCAGGAAAATTCCTTTGCTCCAACTGATGGCGGTCGTGAGCGCCAGGATGACCCTCCTCCTGAAGATGAGGATCCTCACAAATTTGGCTGCCTCATTGTCGAGGAAGATCCTCCCTCCGCTCATTAACGTGTATCCAGGTTTGCGCTCCCAGGTTTTGGTTTCCGTCGGCCTGAAGGTGTTCATCTTCAGTATGGTGCATCTGCTTAATTGTGCTTCTGTTCTTATGGTCACTCTTTTGCTTTATGGACGACCTCCCCTGCGTGGGAGTTATATTCTGATCTATGTCCAAGTTCTTGCTTTGGTCACAGGTTTTCGAACTGTCATTTTTGGTTTTGTTATGGTTCGAAATTGTAAGAATCTTGCCACGCTGGCTTACTCTATAGGGGTCATACTGTCAAGGTCTGTTCAATTTCCAGTCATAGATGTCAATCATTTCTTAGGAACAGACAGTATCATTGCTCTTCAAAGCTCTCATGGTCTACCTCCTAAATGTTTTGATGGTCAATTATCAGATTGCAATGTAAGAATGCCGCAGCAATGGGCTGGAACTCTCGAGTATTTGCCTTTCAGAAGACTATTTTTAAACAATATAGATGTGGCCATTATCTTCAAAAAAAAAAAAAAAAAAAAAAAAAAAACATAGGCCAGCCACATCCTTCAAGAAGAGAAGTCAACGTTAATGCAGGAGTATAGTTGTCTTAATTTGGGGCACCAAATAAGGGGAAATTAAAACCTCAGCCCCATCCATATGACCCCACAAATCTAAAATCATGCTACAAAATGTGACATCCTCTCTAGAGCCCATGCAAAGTTAGGTGCCCCAAACAGTTCTCATCCTCTAATGGCTGAGGATGACAACATCCACCTTCTCTGACAACATTCCAGCACTTCCTCATGGAACATTGTAATATGTCTAACACAAAGGTTATCACACCATTTCTAGGTTGCAAACATGTGTTCTCTATGCCCCTTAATCTATAGAAATGTGTAATGCTTGTTATAAATTTTTGCTGACTGGCCATGCTCCTTCTTCATCATTAGCGGCCTTATGATTTGGTTCTCTTCAAATTTATCACAGGCCTTTCTCCACTTAATTTTATTGATGGTATATGAGGTAAAAGCTCTTAAATGAATGTCCCCCATGAATGGAATGGGATTAAAATACTGATCATGCCTCAAGAAGTACCCATGCATGTAGAGCTCACACATTGAGTGATGTCTTATGATATAATGAATTTTTAAGATACAGAGAAATTGAATGGGGTCGTTAATCTCATGCCAAATATCCTTATATATACTTTCAAGACAAAAGAAAAGAAATTTTTCATGAAGGAATAAGGCATAGCTATGTGCAGGAGGTCTACAGGCCATTACCTGTTGTGCCAGGGAGAACATCTTCTCCTTATATGATTGCAACAACTGCACTTGTTCTCCCAATTCTTCTATTCTAGCCTTTTGTTTAGATTTCTTCATCCGCACCTTATCTAACTGGTTGATGTATCCTGTAACAATCATGACAGCCTATTCTTGTACCCGCATTATCTCTTTCTTTTGTTCATTTGGAGTAGACTGCCACCTTTGGATCTCAACGGCCAAGAAAAAATTCTGGCCTTCAAACAACTGTTCAATCGGACCAGTCTAGATTGCTACAGAAGAGACCTCAACTTTTGGCTTTACTGCCTTCCACTTGTAAATTTTTACCTTCTTTTTCAACTAGGAAACGTTTTTCTTCAACTCCCGAACCTCCCTTTTCAATCCCACGGTTTCATTGAACTGTAATTGGTACCTTTTCTTGAGAGGTAACCTTCTCTTATCACACTATTCAATCCATTCCTGTTTAACAAAAAAATTAGTTTCTGGGCCTATAACAGGGTTAGGTGGTGGCAGAATGTTGTCAGTATTACCAGTTCGTTCTTCTATTAGGTTTTCCTGGCTGGGCTCCCTATATTTAGGGACCTCTTCCTCTATATTCACTTCATGGACTCCTATTGTTTGGTCAGCATTTCCATCGATCACTCTACGTTCCAGTGCTTCCATAGGAACCTTATATTCTTTGCGAGCCTTTGAGTGCTCCAACAGAGATTCAACAATGACTGGGATGATATTGGCTATGTCCTCTCCTAGTTCACAAAATTTGAGCACTGGTGGAACAAATATTTCCTTCATTAATCGTTGGGGTGAGTGAAATCCCCTTGCCCCTCTTAGCATCATGGACTAGAACGGAGAGCAGGGAGTGGCTTCATCATCCATGTTTCTAGCTTGAGCTAGATTTTCATGCATTATTACTTCAGTCGGGGTCGACACTAGTTCTTGTGGCACAACGTCTATTTCAAGGGTTTTTTTCCCTTATGTCCTCCTGTCCTTTACGCATTATTTATTCTTCTTAGGTCGATACTGGTTCTTGTGGGATAGTATCAACCTCACAGTTTATTCCTTCTCTATCTTCCTATTCCTCATGAATTTATTCTTTGTTTCCTTGTTCTAGCTGAATCAGGGGCGGTTCTTATGTAACACCCCCAATCATTTCAATATACATATATGTTTGAGCACATGATGTTGTTTCTTGCAAAACAATATCACTTTCCATACCTCTATCTTCCAATTCACTTCCCTATTCCTTATTAACAAAATTTGACGACTGCATGACAGTCTCACCTTCATGCATGATATCCATAATTTCTTCATCTTTGGGAACCTCAGGTGAGGCTGGTTCTTCGGTGGAAGCCTCAACTATGTCACCAATTATCTCCTCTATTCTCATTTCTTCAGGTTCTTCCTGATCAACCTCCATCTCCACTTCTTCGGGTTCCCCCTGATTAACCTCCATTTCCATTTCTTTAGTTTCCTCTTGATCAATTCCCTTTGAATTTTCTTGTTCTCCTAAACCAGCTTGAGAGAGTGGTTCCTCTTCTCTAGCAGTAATAAGGGATGCTATCTCTTCTTCTGAGGATCGATAGAGTTCCGACCAAGAGACCTAAAATCTGTCTATTGCATGCATGACCAGTAAATGCACTAATCCATGGTTGGAGAGCATTGGTGACTTCTGGCGTGAATGTCGAGCAGACTGAGCCATGTGCTGCAGCTATTTTAATAGGAAAAAGGGCATATTTAAGGAATGCACCTAAGCCTATGGAAATCAAAGGTGATTTAACATTTTAAAATGGTATTTAAACAAATTTGTGGCCTATCCCTTGCAGGTTATGTATTTCATTACAAAACCTGTGACTTCATTCCATTGATATGGCATAGACTTGCACTCATATCCTCTACCCATTTGAATGACACTTTCTCCTTCCTACAAGAATAATTTGGGAAACTCTGGAAGGGAAACTCTCTGGGAAAACCATTGCTACCCTTGCTGTCTCAGCCCGCTGAATTCTGCAATTATCTCTTCTGTGATAGGGTATTTCCAAACCTCTGACACGTCAGCCATTGTCATCCAAATTAAGCATGAACTCCATTGTTATTTCCTTGTCAAACACATACAATCTATTGAAATAGGTATCCCAACTCGCATTGACAAAGATTTACCATACATCTGGATTACTGGGGATCAAAGCCATATTTTCAGGTTCATGCCATATAGCCAGTCTACCCATATTGTGGGGACTGTAACAACACTTCTTGGAACAGAAGATCGTTGGAAAAAATAGTGGATACCAAATTTGGAAAAATATCATGGTGAAAATCAATGGTGGTAACGGTAAATATAGATTGTAATTCTCGGAAACTGAGAAAAATCATTAAAAAGTATGGTAAGTGTAATGAATATAATGCTAATTATTTCGTATGAAATGGAAAGGACTTGTTATGGGTCCCAATACATATTTAATAATTATACAGAGTATTGATAGGGATCGTAAGGTGTACCACACACAGTATTTTAATAATGACTCACAAAGTCATCATTACACCATCATTAAATTGCGACAGAACTCCCCCCCAGCTTTAAAATTTGTCTTCTGCGGCATTAATGTGTTCACATCGGATATTTAATTAAATCAATAAAATTCATGTGGAGACATACCTGGCGGCCTACCTAGACGAAGTGACGGTCGATAGGATGACGGTGCAGTGATGATGTGTTTCGAGTAAAAGTAGTAAGAGTAGTAGCATTTGGAGTAAAAACATCTTGAGTAATAGTAGTGTGAGTAGCAGCATCTAGAGTAATAGCATCTGGAGTAACAACAACGTGAGTAGCAGCATCCAGAGTAATAGCATATGGAGTAACAACAGTGCAAGTAGCAACGTCCGGAGTAACAACATCTAGAGTAGTAGTAACGTGAGTAGCAACATTCGGACTAACAACATCTGGAGTAATAGCAGTGCAAGTAGAAGCATCTGGAGTAACAGTATCTGGAGTAGCAGTAGCATGAGTAGTAGCATCTGGAGTAACAGTAGTGTGATTAGCAGCACCCAGAGTAGCATCATCTAGAGTAACAACAGCGCGAGTAGCAGCATCCAAAGTAACAACAGCACGAGTAGCAGCATCCGGAGTAACAACATCATGAGTAGCAGCAACCAAGTAACAACATCATGAGTAGTAGAAACTGAGTAACAACATCAGGGGTAGAAAAAATTGAGTAACAACACCCTGAGTAACAGCAACCGAGTAACAACATCATGAATCGTAGTAATCGATACTTAGAAAAAAATTTGATTTTTAAAACATTACTCCTTAGTAGTAACTCCTGCAAAAAGACAACAAAGATAAATAGTAACAGTACAATTATTTATTCTTTTTATTTTATTTTATATATATATATATTGGAGAGAGGATGCAGAGGAAGAGTTCTCTACACTAATAACCTTCGAACCATATTTCTCAGAGAGGTATTTGATAAAAGCATCCTTAGAGGTTGGGCGGTGGTATAATCTCAGGCGATGTCCGTTCGCTATGAATGAAGCACATGTATCGGCAATTGTGACTAGCCTGACTGTTCCATTATCAAATACAATGTCCACCTCGTAAGGTCCCATCCAAGAAGCAAAAATATTTCCGTTAAAATCCTTAAAGCGATTGTCATAGAGTAGTGCCCAATATCCCCTCTGAAACACCTTATTCTTGATAAAATTATCGTGCCATTTCATTCTCTGCTACTAAATAGCAGTAGTTCTCTAGACATCCATTGAACAGATTTCAACTAGTTCATTGAGCTAAGCCAGTCGGTGTTTCTGGGCATCTGACAGATCCAAACCAACTTCAAGAGCTATTCTGAACATACTTATTTCAAACTCTATTGGATACAATGGGGATTTCCCATAAACCAACTCAAATGGTGAAAACCAGATTGTGTTCCACCATGTTGTTATGTACACCCCGAGAGCTTCAGGCAGGTTTGGAGACCAATCTCGATGATGATATGCCATAGTTTTTGTCAAGATATTTTCCAATGTCATTTTTGTGGTTTCTACTTGTCCATTCAACTGGGGATGGTATGGACATGTCACCCTATGTTTGAATCCATATTTATGCATGAGCTTTGCTATCTTGTGTGATGTGAATTGTGCTCCTCTATATGAAACAATCTCTCTTCGAGTACCATAACAAGAAAAAATTTCTTCAAATAGGAAATTTGAGACTGCCTGCTCTGTTTCATTTGCAACAGCTTTGGCTTCTACCCACTTAGTCACTTAATCAGTACAGACCAACATGTGGACCTTTTGCTGGGAGGGTGGGTTAAAGAGTCCAACGAAATCAATAGCCAATTTCTCAAAAGGTTCGAGGACTACCTATGCCTGTAAAGGAATTTCATTAGCTCGACCGGGCTGCCTTATACGTTGGTAACTACCACACCTCCTGACATAATTTCGTGCATCCCAAAAGATGGAAGGCTAGTAATATCCCATTTGTAGCACCTTATGGCCTATTCTTTTGTCTGCAAATTTCCCTCCACAAGGGCCATCATGGGTAGTCTTCAATAATTCATAAATATCATCCTCAGATACAGAGTGTCGAATCTACTTATCAGCTCATGTATGAGAAAGGTACCCTGCCATCCAAGAATATTGGGCACTATGATGAATAATTTTCCATTGTCCCCTATATGAAAAATGAGGAGGCACTTTCCCTGTGGCAAGATAGTTAGGAATATCGTTATACCACGAAGGTTTAGTAGAAAATTCAAAAAGGTGTTCATCAGGAAAACTATCTTCTATGGGTGTGCATTCATCATTATTATGCATTCTAGATAGGAAATCAGTAACTACGTTATCTTTTCCTGGTTTGTCTACTATTGTGATATCAAATTTTTGAAGCAATAGAAACCATCTTATAATACAGGCAGGAGTGATGGGTTTATTCATCAAATACCTAATTGTTGCATGATAAGTGTGTATGAAAGTAGGATACCCGGTGATGTAGTGCCAGAACTTATCGACAGCATAAATGACAACTAGGAATTATTTTTCCATTACTGTGTAATTCAGTTCAACAGGAATTAAATTCTTGTCGACATAATAAATTGCATACAGTGTTCTGTCTACCTACTATCCTAAAACATCTGCTACTTCTATCTAAGAAGCATCATTACGTATGTGAAATGGTAATTCCCAATCAAGTCCTCGAAGGATTGGAGCCTTGCAAACCAGTCCCTTGATTTTTGTGAAAGTTGTTTCACAGTCTTCAGTCCACAAGAATTCTGCATCTTTCGTTAGCAATTGAAAAAGTGGACGTGCTACCTTAGAAAAATTTTCTATGAAACGTCTGTAATAACAATCACAACTAATAAAGATATGTACTTGTGTGGGTGTCTTTGGTACCATGAAGTTTAATATCACCTCTACTTTGGCTAGATTAACTCGAATTCCAACATATGAGAGAAAATGTCCCAATACTATCCCTTCTTCCCTCATCATATGACATTTAACTGTACTCAAAGATACATGGGTCTCCTTACATATTTTGAGTACTTTCTCGAGATTTTCCAATCCCTCTTCAAATGATTTTCCATATGGATTAAAATCGTCCATGTATATTTCAACACTATCATTGACTAAATCAGAAAATATTCCTAGAATTTCCCTCTGAAAGGTAGCAGGAGAATTACACAGGCCAAATGGGAGGACCCTGTATGTAAAGGTTCCCCATGGGAATGTGAAAGTTTTTTTATCCTGGTCTTCCAGACCTATCTCGATCTGGTTATATCCATTCAATCCGTTTAGGAATGAAAATAACTTCTTCCCAGCCAGGGTGTCCAAGACTTGGTCAATGAATTCCAAAGGGAAATGGTCTTTTTGAGTTTCCTTATTTAGCTCCCTCTAATATACTCAGGTCCACCACTTACCATTCTTTTTAGGAATAATAACTAGCAGGGATACCCATTGGCTATCTGATATGGGGTAAATGAAACCTACATCCGATAATTTTTGTAATTATTCTTTGACAATGTTCTTTAGAGCAGGATTCATTCTCCATTGGGGTTGTATTAGAGGGCGGAAATATTCCTTAATATAAATATGAAGAGCACATAAATTAGCAGGGATCCCCTTCATGTCGGTATAATCCTAGGAAAAATCTTCCTGATGATCTTGCAGGACTTTTAAGATTTTTTTTGTCTGGGACTCAGACAGATTAGGGTTGATATTCAATGTTTTCCCTGGTTCAATTTCAATTCGAATACTATCATGGGATGAGGTTATAGGAATATCTTCAATTTCATTTCCTGGTTCAATTTTTTCCTGTGCTTCATAGTGCATAGCATATTCTAAAATTCTACGAGTTGAATTGGAAACAGAACTAGGATCATTTATAAAACTGTTGATGGCATCATCCTTAGTTTCTGTTTTAAATTGAAGGGCATACCCAATAGTGAGGACTGGTCAAAATTATTCATTTTCAGGTTCAAGTTCTTCTATTAGTTGATGTTTTTGACTAGTTAATAATTTTTTATATGGGCTAGGTTCCACAGGAGGGTAGAGAGTAATATTATTGTAACATTCCCATTTGATATGATCATATTCCTATATTGGCAGCCTATGTAAGCATTTGCAGTTGCAAGCCAAGGTCTTCCCAAAATAAATGGGTGACCTCCAACTGAAGATCTTTTCTATTACACAAGGAGATCCAACGGGTAGTGCCATGAATCCACCAAAATGGTCACATCTTTCAGTTTCCCTATTGGTTTATTTGTAGACCTATCTTCTAGTTCCAAGATGGTATCAGTTGGATTGACATTTCAAAGGCCTAATGTGTTAATTGTTTCAGAGGTAATGGTATTGATGGAAGCGCCTAAATACACTAGTACATTTGGGATTTCAACCCCATTGATTTGTACTATCAGAATTGGGATTCCTGTGTCTTCATATTTCATACGCATAGTCTTTCCTAGCATAATGTCACAAAATATACCCATCACATGAATAGTTAATGGATACCTTGGTTTCTTCCCAGGTTTCTTAGAGCAATACTGTTTCATAGTTTTTACATATATAGGTACATCCCTCATAGCCTGTAGCAGGGGTATTTTGACAAAGAGATTTTCCAATTCCCCCATAAAATCAAACTCTTCTTGGGGGTTCGGTTTATTCAAGGTTATTATTTCAAGATATGGTGGAGAAGTTGAATGACCCTAATAAAGAGCAGGTTGGGGAGGTATCTAATTTCTCATGTTTTGGTCTGGTTTATCCCCAAAAATCCTTTTTTATGGTTCTGTAACTTCACTTTCACTCTGTTTTATAATAATAGGTGAAGTGGGAGCATTTACTACCCACCCAGATTGTAAGTTTATTTCGTTAAGTCCTGCAGTGGAAATGCTATAAGATGGAAGGTTAAGAGCATCTGTTTGTTGGACTCCTTTATTATTAGGATTTGGATTGGGCTGGATGGGAGGTTGGGGTCGAAGGGTTGGATTACGAAGAGGTACATTAGAGGGAAACTAAAGTTGTTGTTGAGGCATAGATTGACGAAACTGACCAGTAGGAGAGGGTACCCGCCAGCTCTGATTCCATGCAGGATTCGAACTAGCCTGGGGAACCCATGGTTTCCAAGGGGGGTATTGATACTGAGACCACATAGATGAAAATGGCCATGCATTGTAAATTTATAAAAATCAAGAGATCATAAAACATTCCCACTGCTAAGAGATGAATGAAATCAACATGGCAAGAGAATAGATCATAAATTATTTTCGCTATGAATCATCATAATTTATATAGCATGTCAAATGAATGAAACATAATATGGGAGGAGGGAGGTTTTTCACCTGTAATCAGTTGTGTTTTAGTTAGAACTAATGCAATACATATATTTGAGTTCTGTTAAGCTTCCTAGTAGTTTATTTTAATCAATGATGTATTGTGTCCTGTTATCACTCTGATATTTCCCAAGAGTTGTTTTGTGTGTTAAAAATAAATATCATAGGTAACTACTATTCACTTTTACATCTGAGGTTGTAGCCTTCCTAATGCTTAGAGAGAGCTCTCTCTGAATTATTTGACTTTTTTTATTTTAATAGATTTTAGGCTAGTTATGTATGATTGATTGGGTTTGTTTTCACTGATTGATCGGTTTTGGTAGATAGGTGGAATTAATGATTTAGATGGATAGATTCCTTTCCATTTTCCATTGGGTTATGGAGTAAATATGATTTTAAAATACAATAGAAACAAATTATAAAGGAAGTGTTACAACACAAGATATTTGAGCAAAATTAGATCTCAAGGTTCAATGGTGAAGTGGTTTTCAATCAGGATCAAGGAACAGTTAAGGATTCATTAAACTAGATAATGAAGGAAGGTGAAGAAGGTCAATCGAGATAAGAGAGAAATTAAGGATTCTCTAAACCATGTATCAGAAGAAAACACAAAAATGTTTAACAGTTCAAAACAGAGTGTATTTAAAAAAAAATTGAAATAAATTTGTTGTTATAACATTAAAATTTAGAAAACATGCAAGTTTATGGAATACTTAAGAAAAGAAACATGAACAATTGAAATATAATTCACTGAGGTAGCTCAACACATGAATCCTCTATATAAATTCCTTTATTACTTGTCATTTCTTCCAACTATTAATTGTACAATAGCCCTCAGGTAAATAGATCAATCAACTATAGAAATATTTAGAAATCCACACTAATCAACCCTTCATACCTCGAATGGAGAATTATTTATACAATAATTTACAAAATATCCTACCAACTGATTTAGGATTTTTTTTTAAGGAAAATAAAATATATTAATGCAAGAAGATAGAGACACCTATTAACTAGCTGCAAGCTGTCACTATTTTATTTGATTGATGTTATTTGTTTATTTCTTTCCTGCTGGTTATCTTTCACGTTGGCTTTCTTTCACTTGTTTTCTTTTACGCTATCTTTCTTTCATCTGTCATTCATTTGTCTAACCTTTAACTTGTGTGCTTTCTTTTACCTGTATTTTCTTTCACTTGTTACAGTAAATCACACCATTTCCCCCATGTCTCTTCATCTATAATTTTAATCTTCACCATCTTTCAGTAAATCTCATCTGCCTCTGTGTATTTGGAAAATGTGGGCTTATTCACAAAAAGGTGATCTACTTTATGTTGGAGGTAAAAGTAATTTTCTAAAGTTTGAAGGAGTACTTTTCTTGTGGGCACGCCCTTCATTGATGAATTGTTGGAAGTCTCTTTAGCTACTTCCCACATCTTTTTATCATAATCTTCATCATGAGTTTATCATTGATTACGAGAGGATTAGGCATACATTTCTACCTCAACACATCAAATTTGTTCATAAACCTATTCACTATGAGTTCCATTGTTTGGCATTTGTCTTCAAGCTGTATCATGATATTTCTCTTGGAAATTACTTTTTTCACCTCTAAGATATTATTTGTTTGGTCTGGTATCCCAAGTTCTTCTAATTCTTGTTTATTTTTAGAACTCAGGAACTTTATTATCTCAGTAGCTTCCTCTGGTTTCTTTCTATTGATATTCAACAAGATGATGACCCTAGTGAAAATTAAGCACCTACACTAGGATGGAGCCTCAGGCTATTTTTAGGTGGAAGTCTATTTTTAGAGTGCATGAGAAAACTCTATTTATAGATGATGTCTATTTATATATGGTGAAAAAATTATATTTATAGATGATGTTCTATTTTTAGATGTATGTCCAAAGTCTATTTATAGATTGCACGCCTATTTATAAAATGCATGTCAACTATTATTATCTCTTAATAATAGTTGGACAATAAACCTTAATCTATTCTCAATGAGCACTTGAAAATTGTTAATTGAAGTGTAAAATCAGTTATCTAAGTGAATTTCCAGTTTAGTAGTTGGTTGGTGGGACATGCAAGTGGACTTAGTTGTAACTCAGTGATTTGAAGTTGTAACTAATTTGATGTGTAGTTATGTGAGTTGTAAAATAGTTTAACTCAGTTAAGTGAGTTAAAGTCAGTTGTGATAGTTGTAACTGAACATACCCTAGTGAGAGATCAGTGAATTAATTATTTAATTAAGTTACAATCAATGGTCTCACATGCAATTGAATATTTACTACTGTTAACAACATGCATGTTAGATCCGGTGGAGACCCAGTTTAGAGATAAGTGAAAGGGACAGTTTGAATATTAGTTGTGACATTAGTGGGTGCACTCATGCAACCACACACACATTGGATGTGCCCATGAGGATTGCGTAATCAATGAAATAAGGATCTCATCCATTTAGGGATTTTTATCAGCAAGGATTACGCAGTGGAGGCAGGGTATCAAGAGGTAGTAAATTGGAACATGTATTTTCCAATTTTGTATGACAGTGTGAGACAATTGTATATTGTACTGAGAGCTCTTGGATTAGAGTTTTGTATGAGATTGTTTCATGATCCATGATATATACATAATATATGATAGTGGGGTTTTTAGCTTTATCCTTTCCCGGTAAAACATCTGTGTTATGTGTGATTGATCCTTCTTCATGTGTTTGCAATTGGCGATCGTGTTTTAAATTTCCATAAGAATTTTTGTAGAAGCGATTATGTATTTAACAATGGAATATAATTGTTATATTAGGATAATCCAAGAAATACATAATTTGTATTAAAATTTCTACATGGTATCAAAGCACAGAAGATTGCAATTTTGAAGGAGGAGTTGAGTTTGTTGGTGGAAATAATTCGAATTTGCTACAAGAATTTCTTGGTGTGACAGTTGAGGAAACATCGAAATGTCTTTCAATGACTTGCGGCTAGAGTATGCACTCAAGGGTAGCTCGAACTACATCTCTTATAAGGACAGGATGGAGGTAGTGCTTGAAGATAATGGCTTGAAGGAATTCATCGACAGTGATGTTCCTAAGCCCACTTTGACAGATGATGCAATACTTGATGCATGGAAAAATAAAGTAGTGAAGGTGAGACGGATTCTGTTGGAAGGTGTATGAGACCACATTGTCTCAATACTTCATGGTAAATCCACTCCATATGCTATGTGGAAGGCTTTGAAAAATCTTTTCCAAAG
Source organism: Pinus albicaulis (assembly GCA_034641835.2). Lineage (NCBI taxonomy): Eukaryota > Viridiplantae > Streptophyta > Pinopsida > Pinales > Pinaceae > Pinus > Pinus albicaulis. Next base: position 1,169,417,759 of record CM076581.1, read on the forward strand.
TAGTGACGACCATAGGAAATTGGCGCTGAAGGATAAACTCAAAAAGGTCAAGATGGAGAAGGGAGAAAACATTCCAAAGTATCTCATAAAGTTTTTCCAATGTAGGGATGAATTGGGGAGAGTGGGAATCATTGTTGTTGATGAAGACTTCCTTAGAGTTAGCATAGTTGTGAAGACTCTATCAACGGATGGGAGAAATTATTGGATTAGGAATGACTGTGGTCGGATCTGGTGCAAGAGGAGTTCAGGCGGAACACTAGAGATGTATCTTCATCAAAGCACGATGATGCAGAGGATTGTGCTTTGGCTGCCAAGGAAAGTAGACTTAAGGGGAAGAAATTATATTAAGAATCCGAGTCTAAAGGCAAGAATATGGATTTTCCCAAGGTGAAGTGTTTTCACTGTCACAAACATGGGCATTTTGCCACTAACTGCCCACAGAAGAAGAAGAACAAGAAGGTTGCTAGAGCTGCAGCTGCTTAGGCCCTTGCCTCACAATTTGAACTTGATTTCTCTTTGATCGCATACTTATTCTCAAGTGCAATGGGATCAATGTGGTGTCTTGATAGTGGTGCTTCCTTCCACATGATGGGAGAGAAGGAGCTTTTCAGTGACTTGGAGGAGAAAGATCTCGAAATGCATATAGAGATGTGAAACGATGGAAAATACAGTGGGACCGAAATTGGTACCATTACCTTTGAGAGGGATTCAGGTAAACCATTTCCATTCAAAGATGTTATGCATGTTCCAAGTCTAAAGAAAAACTTGGTCTCAGTTGTGATGCTGGAGGACAGAGGCTACGACATTGTTTTCATCGATGGAAAATATTTCCTGCAACATAAAAAAATGGGTCAAGCAAAGAGGATAGGGATTCGAGTTAACAATCTCTACAATCTGGAGGTAGATGGCTGCGCTACCATGATGGGAAAGGCAAAAAAAGTGGCGAGCCAGGATGGGGGTGAATTATGGCATAGGATATTGGGCCATCTTCATCATGAATCCTTGAAATTCATGCAATGAATATCTACTATACTTCCAATGGGAACAGTTTCTCAGTTAGATTAGTACAAGGGTTGCACCATGGGGAAGTATGTAAAGTCCACCTTTCATCAAAAGGAGAACTATGCTTCGGTGATCACTGAGAGAGTTCACACAGACGTGTGTGGAAAATTCTCGATTGCTTCAAAAACAAAACACAAGTACTATGTTATTTTTTTTGATGAATTTCCTCGTAAATGCTGGATATTCTTCATGGAGAAGAAGGATCAAACATTCTCAAATTTTTGTGAGTTTAAGTCATTGGTGGAGAAAGAGTCAGGGAAGAAAGTGAAGGCTCTGAGGAGTGATAATGGTGGAGAATACATCTCTAATGAATTCAAAGACTTCTGCAGCAAATAAGGAATTCGAAGAGAACTCATAGTGCCTCATAACCCACAGCAAAATGGGGTTGCGGAGAGGAAGAATAGAACAATTGTGGGTGTTGCATGAGAAATGCTGCATGATCAGGGCCTACCAATGCATTTGTTGGCGGAAGCATGCAACACTACGATTTATGTGCAAAATCTTTGTCCTCATAGAGTACTTGGCATGAGTACACCTAAAGAAGCTTTCACTGGTAAGAAAATGGATGTTTCTCACTTTAAGATTTCTGGCTCATTGTTTATGTGCATGGGACCAAGAACACCAGGAAGAAGCTGGAGCCAACTACTGAAGTTGGGATATTTTTGGGTACATAGAAACACCCCATAATTATCATGTGTATTTTCCTAACAGCAAGATGATTTTTATGCAATGAGATATAAATTTTGATGAGGGGAAATCCATGCGGTTGTTTCTTGAGAGGGAGCTATACTTGCATGCGAAGGAGGAACCGTTGGTTCCCAAAGATGAGTCTCTATATGTGGATCAGCCACACTAGGAGGTTCGTGCAGTGGAGGAGTCCACTCATGCAAATGCAAACATCAGAACTGGAAGAATTCGTACCACAAAAGCTGATAGGCCGAGGCTTGATACTGCACAAAATGTAGGACCCCTTACTTCACAGTGTAGACAAAGACAATCTCCTAACCAATTTACTGGATACATGGCTCTCATGAGAAAATGTATTGTGACTGAGCCATATTCCTTTTAGGAAGAAGTGCAGGATCCTACATAAGTAGATGTAATGGTGGAGGAGTATGACTCCATTGTCAAAAATAGTGCTTGGGAAATTGTTCCAAGGCCAGTTGATAAATAAGTGGTAGGTTTGAGATGGATCTACAAGGTAAAGAAAGTTGTTGATGGGAGTATTGAGAAATAAAATGCCAGATTTGTGGCCCGGGGCTTCTTACAAATCAAGGTGATTGATTATGAAGAAATATTTGCACCTGTCACATGGTATTCTTCCATAAGGACCATCCTTGCGCTCTCAACGTATATGGGTTGGCACATTCATTAGATGGATGTGAAGACTATGTTTCTCAATGGGATCATTGAGGAAGAAGTGTAAATTAAGAAGCCTGAAGGATTTGAGATCTTTAGCAACGAGTCACATGTGTACAGACTCAAAAGAGCATTGTATGGGCTGAAGCAAGAACCTTGTGCTTGGTACACTTGGATCGATAACTATTTCACCATACTAGGCTTCACCAAGAGTGAGGAGGATGCAAACCTATACCAAATTATGGTCGAGGGTAAAATTTTAATCATTTTTCTTTACGTTGATGATTTAATACTGAATGGTGATGAGTAGCTAATACACTCATCCAAGGAGGGCCTTGTAAAGGAGTTCAAGATGGAGGATATGAGCCTCTTTAATTGTTTCATTGGATTGGAAATATGGCAGCAAGATGGTGAAATTTTTGTGTCTGAAGGCAAGTATGCAAGGAAAATATTGGGTAAGTTTCACATGGAGGGTTGCAAACCCATGGATTCTCCTCTTCCAGGAAACTGGAGGAAAGTTTATGCTACATCTGGACAGGTAGTGGATGATACTATCTATAGAAAGTTAGTGGGTTTGCTAATGTATTTAGTAAATACAAGATTGGAAATATGCTATGCGGTGAAACATCTTAGTCAAGCGATGGTTAAGCCTACCAAGCTCTTTTGGAAGGCCAGCAAGCATGTCCTGAGACACCTGAGGGGCAGATCCGAGTATGGCTTGTGGTATAGATAGACAGATGTGGTGAAGTTGCATGATTTCACAGATGCAGATTGGGAAAGCAGCCCAATGGACAGAAAGAGCACATCAGGTGGATCTTCAATACCATATCTACAGTTGTTTCTTGGTACAGCAGGGAATAGAGATCTGTGGAACTCAGTTGAGTGGAAGAAAAATACATGGCAGCAAGTCAAGCTGCATGTGAGGCTATCTCGATGAGAAACATCTTGGTTGGTTTGTTTGGTTCTCATTTACATCTGACAGTGATTCATTGTAATAATCATAGTTGCATTAAAATCTATATTGATCATGTGTTTCATGATAGATCTAAGCATATAGATATCTAGTATCATCATATCAGAGATTGTGTGCAGTGGAAGATCATGGTGCTTGAGTATTTTCCTATGGAAGATCAGGATGCAGTTATTCTAATGAAGGCACTCACCAGGAGAAAATTCAAATACCATAGAGACAGGATTGGGGTAAAGGATAATACCTTTCTTGTTCAGAGGGAGTGTTGCGATTCAACAATATGATGATCCTAGTGAAAATTAAGCACCTACAATAGGATGGAGCCTTAGGCTATTTCTAGGTGGAAGTCTATTTTTAGAATGCATGAACAAATTCTATTCATAGATGATGTCTATTTATAGATGGTGAGAAAAATCTATGTATAGATGATGTTCTATTTTTAGATGTATGTGCGAAGTCTATTTATAGATCGCATGTCTACTTATAGATTGCATGTCCATTTTTATAATGTGTGTCGACTATTATTATCTCTTAATAATAGTTGGACAATAAACATTAATCTATTCTCAGTGAGCACTTGGAAATAGTAAACTGAAGTTTCAAATCAGTTAGCTAAGTGAATTTCAAGTTGAGTAGTTGGTTGGTGGGACATGCAAGTGGACTTAGTTGTAACTCAGTGATTCGAAGTTGTAAAGGAGTTGATGTGTAGTTATGTGAGTTGTAAAATAGTTTAACTTAGTTAAGTGAGTTAAAATCAGCTGTGCTAGTTTTAACTGAATATACACTAGTGAGAGATCAGTGAATTAGTTATTTAATTAATTCACAATCAGTGGTCTCACATGCAAATGAAGATTTACTACTGTTAACTACATGCATGTGAGATCCAGTCGAGACCCAGTTGAGAGACAGGTGAAAGGGACAATTTCACTGTCAGTTGTGACATTAGTGGGTGTACTCATGCAACCACACACACATTGGATGTGCCCATGAGGATTGTACAGTCAAGGCAAGCAGGATCTCATTCATTTCAGGATCATTATTAGTAGAGATTGCGTAGTGGAGGCATGTTTTCATAAGGCAGTAAATTGGCACATGTATTTTCCTTTTTGTATGACAATGTGAGATGATTGTATATTGTACTGAGAGCTCTTGGATTTGATTTTTTTATGAGATTGTTTCATGATCCATGATATATGCATAATATATGATAGTGGGGTTTTTACCTTTATTATTTCTCGGTAAAAACATATTTGTTATGTGTGATTTATCTTTCTTCATGTGCTTGCAATTGGCTATCGTGTTTTAAATTTCCCCAAGAATTTTTGTAGAAGCAATTATGTATTAAACAACGGCATATAATTGGTAGATTAGGAGAATCTAGGTAGTACATAATTTGTATTAAAATTTCTACACTTTCCAAGATCTTATTTGACCTTTTGAATTGAATTACAAGCTTCCTTTATCAAGTCATTCTATTCAAATATAGCCTATATAGAAGGCCAAATATCATTAACTGAGTTAATGATATTGGCCCACAAATGTTGTTTTTCTTGGGCTAGAGGTTCTTTTAGTGACAACTCATTTTCTAAGTTATGTATTCTTTCAGTTAATCAATTTGATTTTTGTATTTATGATTGATACATTACTTCTACTAATTTATTTGTATCTTTCAAACTCTTTACTTGTTCTTTGAGCTTGTTAATTTTAGTAGTTTGAACTGACATATCCTGCATTGCCTTGATCAATTTTTTGGCCTCATTAGCGGGATGGAATTTTGGGATATCTGATGTGGTTTCTGATGTATTTTCTGGAACTTTTGTTGATACAAAAGATGTTGTAGGAAATGGGGTTGATGTAGAAGCTATAGGAATAGTAGTAATGGGAACTGATTATGTGTTGGCTTTCTTTTCATGCACTAGTTTGTCAATTGTTGTTTCCATTTCTTTTAGTTGAGTTGTCAACTGAATGATAAGATTCATCATTCATCCTTTTGATTTTCATTTTCCAAAAACCTCCTTGTTTTGTGGATGCTCCGTAGTTTGTAACTTCAGTTGTTTCTTCAATGCAGTTATGTCTGCATTCTTCTTCTTGATTAGTTCTTCTGCTGGTTTAATGTATTTTGGATTATATCCAACTTCCATTACCAAATATTCAAGTGAATTTATCCTGTTATCCTTTTCTTGTGAAGAATATTTATTTATCTTTAATTGTGTCCTTATATTTTCTAGAGAATTTTGTAACTTCTATACAATTAAATCTGTGTGTGTCATGGTGGAATAGATCATTTCTGCTGCTTGTTTGTGAAACTCAATCTGATCAATTAGGTGCACATATTTTGCAAGAACTTCAATGGTTGTCTTCTTATAACCTTATGATGATTTTGGGGCTAGCACTTTTGGTTGTAAAAATTTCATTTTCATCTTTCTTGTTTTGTAGTCAAATGTTGATATCAATATGTTCTGGTCACTAGGAGTTTGCTTCAAGTATTGGGCATAAGTTACAGCTTTCAATGCTTCATTCATGATTTTGATTTCTTTGTATTTCTCCATGATATATTTCTCTTTCTCCACTGGTTTTCTAGATGATGAAACCTCTGCACTATTCTATTTCTGAATGATTTATTCACTGGAGTTTTATGGTAGTTGTATTTCTTCTGAAATAGTTGGAGGTGGATCATCTTTGACAACTATATATTTTTCAATTGTTTCCACTATATCAACTATCCAAACTATCTCTATCACTCGATTCAGGTTTTCCTTCTTCCTATACATAATCTTGAACTTAGTATCAGAAGTGGTTTCTGCAGAATAAGAGCCTTCCTCTCTTTTTCTCTTTGAATTTCTGTCATATGGAGCTAGAGTAAGTAGGTCGGAACTAGTATCAACCTACTTCTCCACTTCCTGTAAATTGTTTTCCAACCACTCTGACTAGTTGGAATACTTTTCAATTTCAGGCTTTGATTCATGAATTAAAAGGATCAATTTGAACTTGACGCTTAATTTACTTATAACACCCAAGGGGTCATAAGACCATTTGAAACTGCTACTGAACTTGAACTCTTGTAAACATTTGTCTTCTTGCTGTTCAACATTTCTACTATTGCATATGAAAGGCCCTAGCTGGTTTTTAATCTTGAATTGAGTCTTCTTCTTAGCTAGTAGGAAATTTACTTCATCTGAATTTAAAATTGGTCTAATGTATTCTAAAGCAAATATCCTCATTGGGAGGTATTTGGGGAGCTTGTATGGAACTATTCAGCTCCCATACACTCTAATTTCTGTATGGTTCTAGTACAAATACTAGTCTCTTGTTTTTCTCTACTCTGACAGTTGTAAAACCTTTTTAATTTCTTCACTGACTCTAGGTTGAACGCTAGTTCTTAGAATATTAAAAACTGGATGAACAAAAGAATCAATGAAGTTTTTGAAGCTAAATTCAGTGGAATCCTTTTTTATCAAGGATGTCCAAAAGACAACAGATTGGGGATTACCCTCTATGTCTACTTTTTTGGAGGTTAATGGAAAACCTTTCTGATTGAAAAAATATAAACATATGGAAAAAAATAAAGGAGTATTTGAATACTCCTTCTTCTGGAACTTTGATCAACTGGTCGTGGATTTCTTCTGCTAGATATTGGGTAAAATTGAAGGTTGAAGCTGGAGGCTGACTTGGGAAAAAGGAGAATAGGGAACCAAGAATAGATACATCTACATGTTCATCAGTGAAGTATCCTAAATTTCATGATAGCATAGTTACAATATGCCTGGTTCTTTCTAAAAACATATAATATGAGTATTGAGGATTGCTTTTAGGGGTTTCTACTAATGGAGGGAGGAAAGTCGAAATATTTGGAATCTTTTAGGAAAGTCTGGTTTAAAGTAGAGTTCAGTAAGGGTTTCAGTGGATAAAGGCACTTCATCATGTTGTGGTTGAATCTGCAACATTTGATTGATGGATTGACCAGTAACTGTAAATAGGATTTCTTGGTTTAGGGTAACTAAATCTCTTTCATTGGGAAAATAATTGATCTGGTAGAGTATAATGCGTTATGGGAAATAAAAGGTCTGAGGGAATATGTATTTAGGTAGGTTTGAATCCCACGGATGGATGTCATCTACCTGGTCAATAAATTTTTCATGGCTTCAGTAGTGGAGCTCCAAAAGGTTGAAATCGGTGACAGTATCACTGATTTTGAAGTCCTTATTGGCCAAAGGGGTGTGGTCAACATCTACCAGAGGTTGTTGAAGAGGGTTTATGATCTGTATGATTTTGGAGGCCATTAATTCATTCAATTATAAATTTATGTGCTTAATTAATGGTTCCAGGTACTTTAGAATTACCTGAAAGATAGTCAAATATGGTCTGTAGAAGTAGAGGTGGTAGTAGGGTTCAATCCTAGTTGACAATGGCTTCAAACTTGGCAGATAAATGTTTTTTTGGCCTTTTCGCAATTTCAATAGAGAATAGGCAAATAATGGTAAAGTAGGGTTTTATCACTTTTAAAAATTGGGCTTATCGCAATGGGGTGGGGGCTTTATTTGAAACAATGGTGGTTTCATCTCAAGGCGTGAATATGGATTAGTGGATTATCACACTACAAAAATCATTTTGGCGGTTTTAGGCTGGGGGGTGTGATAATTTGTGGGACTGTCGCATGGAAAGGGGGCAGGGGTATGAAACCACCCATTTCTCACCCCCCCCCCCCCAATTGGTTTTAAGGATCGGATGTTGGGACATGCGAAAAGGTTAGTTGGTCATTGGATCTAGCTGACGGAGATCTAACGGGTGATGGATTTTCACCTTTTTAAAGGAATTGGGGTTGAGAAATGGATAGGCGGAGGATTAAATGAAATGTTGGGTTAGGTATTACATGTGAAGGGTAAATAATATAAAGTGGGTCGGTATATATATTAAAGTGAAAGGGATAACATGTAATGGGGGGTTTAAATAAAGTGGGACCCGTGTTTATATAAAGCGGAAAGGTTTTAAAATAATATGATGGAGGGGTTAAATGAAGTGGAACCGGATATATCTTAGGCGATTTAACTTTGGATAAGTGGGTTTTTCATGTTTTTTATGAAAAAATAGAGTTAGTAAAGGGGAAGGGTTTTTTAATAATGGAAATGGGGTTTTCAAGATGGGAAACGTTTTTTTAGGAGGGGAAATGGATTTTAAAAGGTAAATGGTTTCCAAGGGAGAAAAAAGTGATATTACCAAAGGGAATGTGTTTTTTCATGGGACAATAGTTGGGATAAGGGGAAATTATAGAAAGACCTTAGCGATAAGAGATAAACCAAATGATGCTTTCCATAACTTGTGAAATTATTCTACCTACTCTTTATCCTAAAATTTCTATTTCCTTTATTGGGTGCATTTAAGCTTGCTGACCCTTCTATTTTATTTTGATAAGTAAACTAAATTATTTCTAACCTTATATATTCCAATTGCTCAGATTAAAATTATGAGCTCATTTTATTCTCTACCTAACTATTGATCCTCCAAGATTAAATGGTTTGGTTAGATATTCATTCACTAACTATCATGACATGAAATTTAAAGACATGAATAATCAAGATTAAATTGTATGATCATCATGAATTGTCGCATTTTTGTCAAGCTACACACAATATTATTTGCAAAAGTAAAGTAAACTAAGAGTTGTGGCATTTGAATGTGCAAAAATTTCAGAATTTATTTTGGTTTCTTTTTGTGGTGTTCATATTTTATATCCTTTTTTGATCTTTCATACTTTTGGTCCTTTTATTTTTCTTTTAGGACACACCCTCTTTTTATTTTTTAAGATGGGAAAACATTTGCAGAAAGCAAAGATATGTACAATATTACAATATTGAACATAGCCAATTCAAATTATGATCCCTATTATTATAGGAACCTAACAATGGCTCCACTTGGGGATGGCATCTCCTTGTGAGATGTTAAGAACTTTCTGAACAATGGCCTTGGAACTTTGAATTTGCTTGCCTTGGAACTGCTTTATGTGCTCTCCTTTATTCAAACATATGATGTAATACCTTTTAAAGCTTAGGGCCTTCTCTTCAGGCTTCAACCCTATAAGACAATCATCCAATCCAATCTAAACTTTTCTATGATATTTACAATGAGAAAAATGGAATGAATGAACTATTGGTTAATCTAGTGGAAAACAGTGCTTCAACATTCTACCATTGACTAGTCCACCTAGTAGATCCATTCCATCTAACTCTTTCAAGAAAAATGAATTTTTTCTTCTGTAACCATAAATGATGTATGGGCCTTTCTAGACAAAGTCAAATTTCCCATGTTTCCCTTTGTCTCTCCTTCTGGAATCCAATTTTAGTACTTGATTAGCTATGAAGAAAATCATCTTATTCAGTTTTATTATAAAAAATCTTCTTGATTTTGTCTCGAATTACTTGGGATTTTATATAAACTTCTTCCCCGATTTGCTACAAATGAATTGTCTGATTTATCCTCCTTTGGATGTCATTTGGTTCTACTTGTAGCTCTTGAATCATTTCCATCACTGGAACTCCTAATAAGGATGGAAAAACAACATCCATCCCATATACCAATTGATAGGGGGATCTACCAATATATTTATTGGTACTTAGCCTGCCTACCAATACAGAATTAACTAACCTTTTATTCCAAGTTTTCTTGTTATCTTCTAACAGTTTCTTGATGATGTTGACTAGGCTATTATTTGAACATTTTTCTAGTCGATTACCTTGGGGGTAATAGGCAGTGGAATGGCCAAGGGTGATATGGTATTTGTTGCAAAAATCTATCATTTTCTTGTATTTGAAGGCAACAAGATTATCAGTAATGAGATTTTGTGGGCATCAAATCTAGAAAGGATATTGTTCTCAAGAAATGATATAATAATAGAGTCTATGACTTTTCTGGAAGGGATGGGTTCTATCCACTTGGTAAAGTAATCAGTGGTTGTCAAAATCCATTTATGTTGGGCAAAGGAGGGTGGGTTAATTTAACCAATGAAGTCTAAACCCCATTGTTGAAATGGCATTTCTACTGAGATAGATTTGAGGGGTAGTGGTAAGAGTTTCTTCTTCCCTTCAAATATTTGGCATTTATGACAGGAGGTCACATATTTTCTAACATATGCAAAAAGAGTGGGCCAGTAAAAACCTACCCTTAAAATTTTTTCAGCAGTTCTTTTCTAGTAAAGGTGTCCTCCACATTCTCCTCCATGAAATTCCTGCATGACTTTATCAACTTCATCTTTTAATAAAAAATTTAATAGAATGCCACCATGATATTTAAAAAAAAAAAACATTACCTAAAATATAATATATCATTGCTTTCATTTTCAAGAATCTTCTTTTATTCATAGATAAACTAAGAGGATCTTGTAAGTTGAGTAAAATAAATATAATATCTGCATACCAGGGTGAATCTACAAAAGCTTCACTAATTTTTGGAGTTGTCATCTCTTCCTGATCATCTAGTGTAGTAATGAAATTTATGTCCATGGCCTGACATCTCAATACAGCCATGAGTTTGGCTAAAACTTGGCCTTTCATCATTTTTGTAGGCTTTATTTCTATGTAATATTATATTATTGTGGCAATCCATTTTCCTCTCTTTCCATCAGGTCCATTCTGAGTTAGAATTTCCTTTACAACTGAGTTTGGAACATATGCTATAATGTGAGAGTGTAGAATGTATACTCTGAAATATTTTATGGCTTTCAGTAAATAAAATACTTGTTTTTCCATGATATTATACTTTAGTTTTTCATCTCTCAAGTATTTACTGAAAAAAGAAATGGGTTGTTCATAACCTTCATCATTCTTTTGTAACAAGACTGCTACAATGGTGTGTTCTGAAGCAAATGAAAAAATTATGAAATATTTTTTGAAATTAGGACTTATGAGGACATATGTTTTAGTAAGGTCTTCTTTGACTACCTCAAAAGATTGTTTAGCCTCTACTGTCCACTTAAGTATTGAATCTTTTTTCAACATGTTATTCAAATTTCTAAGTAGTTCTTCTAAGTTAGAGATGAATCTTCTGAGAAACTTTATTTTGCCTATAAATGCTTGTAACTCTTTAATGTTCCTAGGATGATTGATATTCAAGATTGCCTCTATTCTAGTTGGATCAATTCTAAGTCCCTCTTTTGAAATAATGTGTCCTGGGAGTTTTCCTTCTTCTAATCCAAAAAGAACCTTTTTAGGATTTAATGATATACCAAACTTTCTGCATTTAATGAATAATCTTCTTAAATGATCTAGGTGTTCATTATCTGATTTGGAAAATATTGTGATATCATCTATATAAATAACTGGAAATTCAAGGATTTCCTATGCAAAGTCTATGTCCATAGCTCTTTCGAAGATTTCTCCAGCATTCGTTAGTCCAAAGGATATTTTCAAGTACATGAAAGTTCCACAGGGACTGGTAAACGTAGTATTTGCTTGATCTCAAGTTGGACTAGGATTTGGTTGTATCCAGAAAAGCCATCAAGTAATGAAATTCTAGATTATCCTACTACCCTATGTAGAATTTTGTCCATTTTAGGGAGGGGATAGTTATCCTTCAATGATACATTGTTTAAATTTCTAAAATCAACACAGACTCTGATATCTCCTGTTTTCCTTCTACTGGGGACTAAATTAGAGACCTAATTAGAATATCTAATGGCTATTATGATTTGAGCCTCATAAATCCTTTTAACTTCTTTTTCTATCAATGGCATAAGAATAGGGTTAATTATTCTAAGCTTTTGTTTAAAGGGCTTATGATTTTATTTGATTGGTTTCTTATGTTGGATAATGTTGGTATCATCAGACTTGAGGTCTTCATAACTCTAGTCAAAGACATATTGGAATTTTTAAACAAGCTAATGTACTTAAACTTTTCAGCTGGAGGTAATGCTTTTGATATCTTGATCAGCTTGGGATTTTCTTTTGTTCCTATGTTTCATTCCTCTATATCTGACCTTAAGGGTTCCATTTTTTGTTTCCTAGATATATCATTAGCATAAAAAATATCTTCTATTGGGCCTAATCCATTAGGAAAAATGTTATCTTTGAGGTTTAAAGCTTCTAATTCATCATTGGTTAATTCCTCAATTTCTACTTTTTCTAATTTTTCTATTTCTAATTTAGTGAATCTAGTTGGTTCTATCTTATTTACACCACTTACATGTAACTCATTATTCATGGTATAATCTACTGTAAAGTGAGTGTCTATATTACATTTCTGAAATTCTCCTTCACAATTCATAAAGTCATAAATTTGTGAGTCTTTTGAAAAGATTTGCCAATACTTCAAATTATCAGGAATGGTTAGCCTATGTCTTACCTCAGCAGTTTACTGATGATTTGGCTAAAAAGGTAACCTGCATGTGCTGGAAAAAGTGGCCAAACTATGTTCCTGCATATTGTGCTTTCTTGGAATAACAACAAAGTCAGTTTCAAGAAAACAATTTATTAAGTCTAGAATGATTTCTCTATATTGGCTAAGTCTAGGATTATTAATAAGATACTCTCCGTTGATTTTTTTTTATGATAAGTTCTGATTCTCCCATGACAGAAAATATTTTAGCTCCAAGTTTTCTTAAAATTTGTAATCCTAACACTAAATTTTCATACTCTACCATGTTATTAGTTCATTTGAAATTTAACTTGAAAGCATGTCCTTCTGAATGATCATTCTCTAAATTATATATCCATACTCCAGATCCTACTCCTAATCTATTTACTAAGCCATGAAAGTCTAAATTCCACATATATTCATGAGTTATGTTGTCACTATCAATTTTTTTGTGTTTCTCTTCTACATTTGTGATTTTGTCTTTGTCAGTGTCTGAATTACATAAGATAAATGAGTCCATGTCAGAATGCTTATAATAGATAGGATAATTCTGTGGTTTTTCTGTACTATTGACTATGTATTTCATTAAAGTTTCTTTCTAAAGCTTCCTTTGCTAAAAAAATATAGAAATGGTAGCATATGACATATATAATTCTAGAGATCCTTTTAATTTTGTTCCCCATGAGCAAGATAGTAACATACCATATTTGGGAGGGATATCAACAACTACTATGTCCATACAAATACTCTTTTCTAGGCATTGGACTAGAGTTACACAGAGGTCCTTTATGAGGCCAAGGCATTTAAGTAGACTAGAATCAAAGGAGAACAGGTCTTTGTATGGTCTGATGATATCTAAATTCAATTTTTCCATGACTCCTTTAGGCATTAAGTTATGAGATGCTCCTGAATCCAACATAACATTATGTAAGATTTTATCATGAACTTTTAGGCTAATGTAGAATGGAGGGACACTGCCTTTTAGATGTCTACCATTAACTTCAAGACCAAATAATAGCCCAGGTTTATCATCATTGAGGCTTACAAAATCTTCGCCTTCTCCTATGTTTAGTGTTTCAGTGATTTGGGCCTTATATGAATCATTTTTAACCAAGTCTATTAAAGGAACTGGTATTTTCAATTTGGCTATCTCCATTTCAGTATTGAATGGTATTTGAGATATTCCTAATTGATTGAATTCATCTTTACCAATTGCAGTTTGTGTGTTTTTGTCTTTTTTATCAACAGTTGGTAATTCAGTTTGGGTTTCAACTGTTTTTCTTTCAATTTTCTTTTCTGGAACCTTTTGAGTAGAAGTTGAAGTTTGAGTAGCAGTTGAATTTATGTCTTCAATCTTTAGGCTGGAAGTTTTCTAAGTTTCCCTAGGGAGAATTTGTACAGTTTTGGTCACAGGAGCTTCTACTTTTTTCTTAGTTTCGGTTTGGATTGTTTTCTTAGTATGGGCTGCTATGTTCTTTTTGCTTCTAAGGCTATACTACTTATGAAATTCATTTTTAGCAGATGCATAACCTTGTTTTTAGTCGAAAGAATCTCCAAATTCTAATTGTAATTGTTGTAACATATATAATTCTTGTTCTTCTTAGGTAAGAAAAATAGTATTTTCATCGTTTATTCCCATCAATTTTATCTCGGTGTCTTGGTATTCTTCATTTTGATGTGAAATTTCAACATATTTTTCTTGGAATGGTGGGCTAATTAGTTGATTGGGTAAAACTTCTCTTGATTTACCAGTATTAGGATTTTTCCTAAAGTTGGGATTTCTAATTTGAGTACCTTGTTGATTTTCCCATTGAGGATTTCTTTCCATGTTTTCTAATCTATCCATTAGTCTCTCCATAATTTTAGCTAAGCTATCTATCTTAATATTTGATATGGATGGTTCTTCCTTAATGGTCACTCTTCTTTCATTCCTCATCCTAGCTCTTTTAGCTAATAAATTAGCTTCTACACTAACTGCATCACTTTGCATATGTTCTAAAGTTTCAGAGTTTATTTCTCCTAATTGATAGGACATGTCAGCATCAAAACCATATGGAAATTTGAGTAGGGCCAAGTATGGTGGGGGTCTAATGTTCACTGGAATTGCATTATAAATTTTTTTAAACCTAATACAGTAATCCTGAAAAAATTCGTTAGTAGATCTCCTAATGTTTTCATATTCAGACAATATGTGTAAGGGAGTTTTCTTTCCTTCCCATCTGTTAAGTAACAATTGATGAAAAGAGGCTAAATAAGCAATATGATTAGCATGTATAGATTTAAGCCATTTATTATCATCTCCTACTAATGTTTGGGAAAATAATCTCATTTGTACATCAGCCTCATAAATTTCATGTAATTCAAAGTAATCAGTCATTTTATTTACATTTTGTTGAGTAGTATACTGATGAGTACCATCAAACTAAAATATTTTACTCAGGTAATCCTGTGGCATGGCATGTAAAGGGGCCTAAAAGACCAAAGGGGCATATCGGGTAGCCATGGCTAAGACCTTAGCTTGACTGGGAGGTAAAGCAGTGGTGCTTGGAGATGAACTTGAAGTGATTGGAGGAGAACTTGAAGTGTTTGAAGATGAGATTGGAATGCTAGAAGATGAACTTGGCACACTTGAAGATGAGCTGGAAGCTTTAGGTTGGAGAGGAAGTTTATTTATGAATGGTTCTATGGAATGAATAATGGTGGATACTATAGATGAAGTGTTACTAAATAAAGTTGTATTTACAGTTTGAAAAGCAATGGTAGAACACTTAGGGGTAGTAGTAGTTAGGGCATCTAATTCAACTGACTGTTGAAAATACGCTTCATCTATATCTTTAATCAAGGTTGAGGCCAAAACATCAAGTTTATCAAAAGTGTCTAGAACCTGTTGATCTAAATCAAGTTGAATATTTTCCTTCTTTGCTTCAATAAATTGAATAAAGTAAGGGTCTATTACACTATCAAATATTGAGTTTTTATATTTGGTTCTAAATAAAGAATTCTCAAATGATAAATGGGATTGAATATCTCGTATCCTTGATAACTCTCTAAGATGTGAATTAGATTTGATTAATTGACTACTACTTCCTAGACTTTCTACCTTTTTAGATTTTCTTAAAATCCTGTTAGGATCATCAAAAATTGTAGCATGCTATGGGTCAGGATGAGCCCTGGTATAATATGTTCTTTTAGAATCCAGAATTTTAACTTTCAATGACAATTTTTAACAACCCTTTAAAACCTTAAGGTGAAAAATGAGGAAAATAGTTTCCTTTAAGATTTATTTAACTAGGGACTAATTTCCCGAGTATGGTCGCCAATATGTTATCACTTCCAAATTTCCCAAGAGTTGTTATGTGCGTTAAAAAGAAATATCAGAGGTAACTACTATCCAATTTTGGAGATCAGGATCTAGCCTTCCTAATGCTCATAGAGGGCTCTCTCTTAATGGTTTAACTTTATTTATTTTAACAGATTTTAGGCTAGTTATGTATGATTGCTTGGGTTTGTTTTGATTTATTGATTTTTTTTGGTAGATAGGTGGAATTAATGATTAAGATGGATAGATGCCTTTCCATTTTCCATTGGGCTATGGAGTCAATATGCTTTTAAAACATAACAGAAACAAATAATAATGGAAGTGTTACAAGTCAGAATAGCTAATAAAAATTGATTCTCAAGGCTAAATGGTGAAGTTCTTTTCAATCAAGATCAAGGAGCAGTTAAGGATTCCTTAAAGTAGATAATGAAAGAAGGTGAGGAGGGTAAATCGAGATCAGAGAGAAATTAAGGATTCTCTAAACCAGATATCAGAATAAAACATAAAAAATTTTAACAGGTAAAACAGAGTGTATTTAAACAAATTCTAAAATAAAATTCTTGTTATAACATTAAAATTTTGAAAACATGCAAGTTTATGGAATACTTAAGAAAAGAAACATGAAAATTTGAAATATACTTCACTGAGATAGCTCAAAACATGAACCCTGTAAATAAATGCCTTTATTACTTGTCATGTCTGTCAACTGGAAATGGTAAAATAACCTTGAGGTAGATAGATCAATTAGCTATAGAAATATTCAAAAATCCACACTAATCAACCCTTGATACTTCTAATGGATAAGTATTTATACAACACTTTACAAAATATCCTATGAACTGATTTAGGATTTTTTTTTAAGGAAAATAAAATATCTTCATGAAAGAAGATAGAGACACCTATTAACTAACTGCAATTTGTCCCTGTTTTATTTGATTGATGTTATATGTTTGTTTCTTTCCTGCAAGTTTTCTTTCACGCTCGCTGTCTTTCACTTGTTTTCTTTTACGCTATCTTTCTTTCATCTATCTACTCTTTAACCTATGTGCTTTATTTTACCTGTATTTGATTTCACCTGTCTTAGTAAATCACACCATTTTTCCCATGTCTCTTCATCTGGAATTTTAATCTTCACCATCCTTTAGTAATTCTCATCTATCAAGCTGTATTTGGGAAATGTGGGCTTATTCACAAAAAGGTGATTTACTTCATGCTAGAGGTAAAATTATTTTTTCTAAATTCTGAAGGAGTACTTTTCTTGTGGCCACGCCCTTCATTGATGAATTGTTGTAAGTCCCTTTGGCTACTTCCCTCATCTTTTTATCATAATATTCCTGTGTCATGAGTTTATCATTGATTACTAGAGGAATAGGAAAACCTTTCTGCCTCAACGCATCAAATTTGTGCATAAACCTATTCACTACCAGTTCCATTGTTTGTCCTTTGTCTTCAAGTTGTATCATCAGATTTCTCTTGGAAATTACTTTCTTCACCTCTAAGATATTCTCTACTCGGTATGTTATTCCAAGTTCTTCTAATTCCTGTTTATTTTTAGAATTCAGGAACTTTATTATCTCAGCAGTTTCCTCTGGTTTCTTTCCAAGCTCTTCTTTGACCTTTTGAATTGCATTACCATATTCCTTTATCAAGTCCTTCTATTCAAATATAACCTGTATAGAAGGCCAAATATCATTAACTCAGTTAATGATATTGGCCCACAAATGTTGTTTTGCTTGGGCTAGAGGCTCTTTTAGTGATAAATCCTTTTATAACTTATGGATTCTTTCAGTTAATCTGTTTTATTTCTGTATTTATAATTGATACATTACTTCTTCCAATTTCTTTGTATCTTCTAAACTCTTTACTTGTTCTTTGAGCTTGTTAATTTTAGTAGTTTGAATTGACATATCCTGCATTGCCTTGATCAATTTGTGGGCGTCATCAGTGGGATGGGTTGTTGGGATAGTTGATGCTATTACTGATGTAGTTTCTGGAACTGTTGTTGATACTGAAGTTGTTGTAGGAGATGAGGTTGATGTAGAAGTTATAGGAATAGCTGTAATTTGAATTGCTTCCATGTTGGCTTGCTTTTCCTACACTAGTTTTTCCATTGTTGTTTTCATTTCTTTCAGTTGAGTTGTCAACTGAATGATGAGATCAATCATTTCATCCCTTTGATTTTCATTTTCCAAAACCTCCTTGGTTTTTGGATGCTCAATATTTGGTAACTTCAGTTGTTTATTCAATGCAGCTATGTCTGCATTCTTCTTCTTCATTAGTTCTTTTGCTACTTTAATGGCTTTGGATTATATATAGGTTCCATTACCAAATCTTCAAGTGACTTTATCATGTTACCCTTTTCTTGTGAAGAAGCTTTCTCTAGCTTAAAATCTGTCCTTATATTTTCTATAGAATTTTGCAACTTTTTTATACTTAAAGCTTTGTGTGTCATGGTGGAATAGATCATTTCTCCTGCCAATTTTTTAAACTCAATCTTATCAATTGGGTGCACATCTTTGGCAAGAACTTGAAAGGATGTCCTCCTATAATATTATAATGATTTTGGGGATTGCACTATTGGCTATAAAAATGTCATTTTCATATTTCTCGTTTTGTAGCCAAATGCTAATAACAATCTATTCTAGTCACTAGGAGTTTGCTTCTAGTACTAGGCATAAGTTACAACTTTCAATGCTTCATTCCTGATTTTGATTTCCTTGTATTTCTCCATCATATATTTCTCTTTCTCCACTAGTTTTCTAGATGATGAAACCTCAGCACAGTTCTGTTTCTGAATGATTTGTGCACTGGAGGTTGATGGCAGTTGTGTTTCTTCTGAAATAGTTGGAGGTGCATCATATTTGACAACTATATTTGTTTCAATTATTTCTATATATGTTTTCTATCAGAAGTGGTTTCTATAGAATAAGAGCCTTCCTCTTTTTCTCTCTTTGAATTTATATCTTGTGGAGCTGGAGTAAGCAAGATGGCACTAGTATAAACCTTCTTCTCCACTTCCTGCAAAGTATTGATTGATTGACTAGTAACTGTAAATAAGATTTCTTAGTTTGGGGTAACTAAAGCTATTTCATTGGGAAAATAATTGATTTGTCAGAGTTTAATGAGTTATGGGAACTGAAAGGTCTCATGAAATATGTATTTGGGTAGGTTTGAATCCCATATATGGATATCATCTACCTGGTCAATAAATTTGTCATGGGTCTAGCAGTGGAGCTCCAAAATGTTGAAATCGGTGGCAGTATCACTGATTTTGAATTCCTTATCGGCCAAAGGGTTGTGTTCAACATCTACCATGGGTGGTTGCAGAGGGTTTATGGTTTGTATGCTTTGGGAGGCCATTAATTCGTTAAATTTTCAATTTCTATGCTTAATTAATGGTTCAAGGTACTTTAGAATTACCTGAAAAATAGTTGAATTTGATCTGCAGAAGTTGAGGTGGTAGTGAGGTTCAATCCCGGTGGGCAATGGATTCAAACTTGGCCGTTAAATGTTTTTTTGTTCTTTTCACAATTTCAACAGCGAATAGGCAAATAATGGTAAAGCTGGGTTTTATTACTTTTAAGTGTTGGGCTTATCGCAATGGTGTGGGGGATTTATTTGAAAAAATGGTGGTTTCATCACAAGACGCGATGATGGACTAGTGGATTATCACACCGCGAAAAGAATTTTGGCTATTTTAGGATGTTGGGGTGCGATAAGTTCTAGGAGTGCGGTGTGGTAACAGGGCAGGGGTATGAAACCACACATTTTGCACCCCCCCAACACCCATTGATTTTAAAGACCGGACGTCGAGGTGTGCGAAAAAAGTTAATTGGTCATTGGATCTAGCTGACGTCGATCTAAAAACTAACATATTTTCACCTTTTTAAAGGAATTAGGGTTGGGAAATGGATAGGTAGAGGGTTAAATGAAATGTGGGGTCAGTTATTACATGTGAAGGGGTAAATAATATAAAGTGGGTCAGGATATATATTAAAGTGAAATGGTTAACATGTAATGGTGGGTTTCAATAAAGTGGGACCCGGGTTTATATAAAGCGGAAAGGTTTTAAAATAAAATCAGGGAGGGGCTAAATGAAGAGGGACCAGATATATGTTAAGTGATTTAGACATTGGATAAGTGTGCTTTTCATGTTTTTTATGAAAAAACAGAGTTAGTAAATGGGAAGTGGTTTTCAATAATTTAAATGGGGTTTTTAAGAAGGGAAAAGTGTTTTTTAGGAGGGGAAAGGGATTTTACAAGGGAAAATGATTTCTGTAATATCCCCAAAATCAGGGATTCAGTAAGACATCAATTGTATAACGGTATTGATGTGATGAATAAGCTTATAATAGGCGTGATGAACATAAATACATCATATTGAACTACAACAGCCACTTTAATTCAGATTTACAACCCAAAGAATGGGGAAAATCAGTAATTTATGGACTAAAAAGCTTAATATCAGATATTTGCGTAAACCCAGCGGATGGGGAAGGTTGGATCTGATAGCTTAGGTCATTAGGGACCTATGCTCCAAATTTCAGCTCAAACTAAGCATTCTAGCTAAGTTAAATAGTTCCTCCTTTCTCGACTAGTCTAGAAAACCCTGATTTCCCATGACTTTGCTAAACATAAATTTATGAATACTATGAGAGCGTAATTCCCACTAGGGATGATATATAAAGTGATGGAAGATGACTGATATATAGCTTATATTGATCAAATAGTAGATAAATATACTTTTAACCCCTTTTACACAAGAAAAGGACACCCGACAAGGGTTTTCGGCAATTTACATGTACCAAAAGTAGGACTGCAGAAAATAATGCAGTATACTACACATATGCATTAAAAATGACTGAATATGACAATATCAGCTCAGATAAATGAGGGGATCAAAGCTCTAACCCTTATAAGCAAAAATACATCAATCCTCCAAAGGATTGGCTAAAACATACAAAATGGAAAAAATGTCGGAGTTGCTGGGCAGCTGCTACAACTCAAATCTAGAATTCAATAGAGAAGGTTGAAGATGATGAAAAAACTGAAGTATACCTCCTCCAATGGATCTCCTAAGTGGAAGGCTGATCCTTACACTCGAGATCCCACCCTCCAATCAATCTGCAAAACCCTGCAGCAAATGCACTATGAAAATAACACAGCTATTGGAGAAAAATACGCAGTAGGGGAAAGAATATGTGTTGGCCTAATGCAAAGATTGAAAATAATCTCTCAAGCTTCCAAACTGATCCTCCAAAGGCAAGAAAGACCCCCCCTCTGAAAAACAAGCAATGGAAGAGGTGTTGTGGAGTCTCCACGACAACACCCTACAACACAGTATTATGTTGCTACAACAATAATGATGTCCTGGAGGATGATGCTTCGGTCTCGAGCCAAAATAATGATGGGACAACCTCACCCGATCAGGAACTCATAGGCCCCCAGTGTTGAGGGTGAGATCTCCGAATGGAGACACTCGGTGCACTAAACAATGCTGCAGACTAGTTAAACAACCAGCGTGCTCAAGAAGTCGAGATGACCAGCTCAATATCATAAACATATGCATGAATGTAAATAGCTCTCCTCCCCTCCATTTATATAGAAATTGGAGACTCCTCATGGGCCCTTCCTCTAGAAGCTTCCCTCCTATGTAGTGCTTTCCAACTCATACCCTGTGCTGGTTGACTTGGTCAAACCTCTTTGCAAATATCTCCTTTCACACATGAGGGTGTGAAATCGGGTTCCATGGCTGATCCCTTTTCATAATAGAGGGATTTTATTTATTTTTTTATTATCTTTTTGCCTCCTTACCCAATTATTCATCTCCTAAATAAGTTTAGACAAAATTTAATGTTCCAATTTATTGAAGAAAAATTTGGAACATTACAATCCTCCCCTCCCAAATGTTGCTTGTCCCTAAGAAACTACAAGGATAGAACTGAAGAATCTCCACTCAAGGCATGGAGTCTGGAATATAATGAGGAACATCTCTCTCATGTGGATCCTCCATCCCCAAGCAATCATCCAAACAAAATGAGCCACCTCCCAACAAGGCAACTCCTGAAAATCTCCTTCCACCTCAAGCTCCGGTAATGAAGGTGGGATGAAAATATGAACTTGGAAAGAATCATAGCTTACCCCATGCTATCCTTCTCTCCAATCATGAAAATTTTAGAGTGTATGCTGATCTTCGGCTGCAAAATTATTTCCCTCCAATGGCAAAGTGAAGAACAATCCTCCAAAGAAGGCTCCTCCAACAATGAAGAACAAGTTGGCCCAAAAAACTCCATCCATGAAGAATAGGACATGGTCATCATGGAAAATCCTAATGAGAGGTTTTCTGAAGGTTTTACATGATGATACATGATGCAAAAAATTTCTCACAAGGATACAGTGTAGTCTCATCCACTGCAACTTCAGAAAATTACATGGCAAGCAATGTCCTTGATTCATCACATCTACTAAAGGATAGTAAATGGCTGAATGTAACAACAATAATACATGATCAAGCACTTTCCCATGGCTGTAAAATGGATGAATATCAATCTTATGGCCCACCTCAAAAGATAACAAAAATTTGGTTGTGGTGGCCATATCTCCTCTCATGCTCCCATTAGAACATGTAGCACAGAAATTGTGAGAATTCTTCCCACTCAAGGACACATTTAGCTCATGTGTCTCCCTCATAATCAAGCCTCCCATACAAATATGATCTATATCAGAAAATGGAGACATGATCAGCAACAAAATAAAGAAAATTCTAAAGGTTACAAGTGATGCAAGAAGGTACCAACAGCTTTCCCAGTAGTGACAGCGCAGTTTTACAAGTTGATGCATGATAAAAATACATGGCAAAATGTTTCTATTTACATGGTTAATTATGCATGTCTTTATATGATACATGCTATAGTGCAGCAACTGAACATACATGTGGTGATAAAAAAATTTTCCCAAGGCCACAAAAGAGATGGCTGCCTCCATCATGTAGATTGGCCCAATACGATTCATGGAGCAATTTGATGAGCTTGCCCTCTTATGAAGTAATGCACTGCATAAGAATGGTAAGAGTATGCAAATAAATGAATGTATAAAAAATATTCTCACCATATGCTGGAATTAAGATGGTACATGGGTCCATACATGAGTCCTTCATAGTGTTTTGGCATGCTATGAAGAAGAATGAACCATGTGCTGCAAAAAGATAATCTTCCTTATGCTTGAAAACCCAAGTCAAGAAGAATATGCCATAGATGTCTCTATCATCATTACCTCCTCTTTTTCATCAAGTGCAACAAATATGAAGTGATCCTGGGACCTATGGGTTATGGATCCACCATATCTCTGCTGGGCACACTTCATCCATAAGTCTTTACTCCAAAGTGACAACGTTGTGAGCTTATATAAACAAGCCCATGTCAATACACAACTCTGTTCTTTGACATGCTCCTTGTCAAATATTCTTCCAATAATGCTGCAAAAAATATGGAATACCTCCCAATATGGAAGTGCTTCCCAATCATCATCAAATACCAAGGAGATAGTGCCATCCCCTCCTTCTACAACATCATACAAAGTGTGAGAGAAAATTTTCCCTTGCTCTCCCAAGAAAAGCAACAAAGTATTTTGATGCCTCCTCATACTTCCATCATACATCTCATGTGATGAAGACACATCAACATCATGCATCCATTCTCTATGCTGCTCAATGATGCAAGTATCCTGCCATATTTTCTCCATCCTCCCACTCTTAGGAAGAGTGTTTTCCAAGTGATGGCCAAACTCTTTCAAGAGTAACCAACACAGCCAAGCCTCCTGCTACCCGGTATCATAGATCTGCAGGTAGCTTCCTAGCTCCTTGATCATCAACCACATCCACTCAATCACCTATCGATGCCTCCTTCTTCTCCTCATCCTGGCACTCCTCCCATGAGGGCTACCATCCTCCCAAATCAAATTCTTGTCTTTTCACTTTATGGGATTTTGAAATGTAAGCTTCTCAAGGATCAATGAGACCCTATCAAGAATCAAATAGGTGGTAGGAAAAAACCTCCCATCATGATGTGTATGGCTCAAGGGATGTCCAACACAAGCAGGAGAGATGTTATCCATCCTGAGATGTCCTCCATATTCTATCTTCTCTTGTGAGAAGGGAAGAAAAGCATTGCATTCCATGGTGTGTCGAAGTGCATCTCGAATGAGATCTCTCCTTGAGACCTCCTTTCCATCCATAGTCTTCCAAAACCAATGAGGTCTTGGATCTAAAAGTAGAAGTTTCTCTTTGAGCTGAGAAGAGCTCATTGAGAAAGTGTCATCTTGAAGGGAGAAAAGGTTTCTACCTCCAAGATGTCTACCATCAATCTTCAAGGCTTCAAACCCCAACCTCCAATGTGATGTACAATCCAACAATGGCTCATGAGAATGATGGTTTGATTCCTTCTTGAGTGTTTCCATGTTGCACAGCGCAGTGCAACCAAGCTGCTCTATAGTAGCAATGAGATTTGACTCTTGGGCATGCAAAAGTAAATTCCCACATTGATCAAAAGAATTTTCTGCAACAATGGAATGTGGAAATATTTTCATACCTTGATGTGCATTTGGAACTTCTTGTAGGGCTACAAGAGTCCCTTCCTAAAAAGTGTTGGCTGCCCCAACTGTTGATGCATGTGGCTACTGTTCCATGAGTGGGACAACGTTATCACAAGCCTCCTAGAGAGGTAATGTGATCTCTTCTTTCTTTGTTATTTCTCCACCAAAGGTTTGGATCAAACTTTGAGTGAACTCTGCAAAAATCTTCACCCTTGCATGGCTCAAGTGGCTGCACCACCAATCATAGGCTTCACCCTCCAAATGCAGCGCTGAGATTTCAACAGCTTCTTTCCCTGCTATAGGATGTAGTAGGAAAAATTCCTCCAACTTTCTCACCCAAGTTCTTGCATTAGATGACCCATCAAAGGTAGACAACAAAAATATATTGCCTTTGATTTATTTTTTGCTACATGGCCTCTTCTCTTCCTTCAGCTGGATGAAATGAGGAAAATCTAGAGTCTCCCTGAATGCTCTAGGTTGAGATCTATACTCAACAAGGTAATCACTCAGAATCTGATGATCCAAATATCTTCCATGCTTAATATCTTCTTCTTGATGAGAATAGGAAGCACATGGTGCTTCCTCTTCTTTTTCTTCAATCTTCTTGACCTCCTCAAAGGTGGATGTATTTCCTCTGGATTTGAAAATAGATGAGAATAAAATCATATTTTTCAATGTTCTGATCTTCTTGGGCTTAGACTCACAGGGATCAGTGGATCCCTCATACATGGGAAAAGGTGACCTCCTAGTGGTATGCTACAACTTTGAACTCTGCGTGCTAGATCCCCCATTGTTCCATTTACTTTCAGTCTACCTGAGCTGACAGTAATCTTTGAAAGGAAAAGCTTCTTTGAAGTCTTCCCCCATGGACTACCATTTACGAAAATAGTCTCCAAAGGGTATATGATCATGCTGCCTTCCTTTCTCACTCAGTACTGGAGGTAAGAATGTAGGCATTGTGATCCTGGTTGGCCTACTGAAGGCTGGTGAATGCTGGTCACACTGTTGTGAGATCCCCATAATTGTCACCTCTACGGCCTCTAGTGGGTAAGATTCTGCCTACCCTCTTTTTTCATAGAAAATTTTCCCCACGGTTTCTCTTCCAGTGTCGTAGATAACTAGCTCCACAGGCCGAGCCAGAACTATGCTCTAATACCATTGTAATATCCCCAAAATCAGGGATTCAGCAAGACATCAACTGTATAACAGTATTTATGTGATGAATAAGCTTATAATAGGCGTGAGGAACATAAATACATCATATTGAACTATAGCAGCCACTTTAATTCAGATTTACAATCCAAAGGATGGGGAAAATCAACAATTTATGCACTAAAAAGCTTAATATCAGAGATTTTCATAAAAACATGGGATGGGGACGGTTGGATCCGACTTTCAGCTCAAACTAAGAATTCTAGCTAAGTTAAACAGTTCCTCCTTTCCCGACTAGTCTAGAAAACCCTGATTTCCCATGACTTTGCTAAAAAGAAATTTCTGAATACTATGAGAGCATAATTCCCACTAGGGTTGCTGCATAAAGTGATGGAATATGAATTATATATAGCTTATATTGATCAAATAGTATATAAATAGAGGTTTAACCCCTTTTACACAAGAAAAGGACACCCGGTGAGGTTTTTTGACAATTTACATGTACCAAAAGTAGGACTGTAGAAAATAACGTAGTCTACTGCAAATCTGCATTAAAAATGACTGAATATGAAAATATCAGCTCAGATAAATGAGGGGAGCAAATCTCTAACCCTTGTAAGCAAAAATACATCAATCCTCCAAAGGATTGGCTTAAACATACAAAATGGAAAAAATATCGGAGTTGCTGGGCACCTGCTACAACTCAAACATGGAACTCAATAGAGAAGGTTGAATATGATGAACAAAATAAAGTACACCTCCTCTAATGGATCTCCTAAGTAGAAGGCTGATCCTTACACTTGAGATCCCACCCTCCAATCAATCTGCAAAACCCTGCAGCAAATGCACTATGAAAATAACACAGCTATTGGAAAAAATTGCACAGTAGGGGCAACAATATGTGTTGGCATGATTACAAGATCTAAAAATAAGCTCTCAAGCTTCCAAAATAATCCTCCAAAGGCAAGAAATACTCCCCCTATGAAAAACAAGCAATGTAAGAAGTGTTGTGGAGTCTCCACGACAACACCCTACAACATAGTATTATGTTGTTGCAGCAATAACGTTGTCCTAGAGGATGATGCTTCGGTCTCAAGAAAAAATAATGATGGGAAAACCTCACCCGAGTAGGCACTCAAAGTCCCCCGGGGCTGAGGGTGAGATCTCCGAACGGAGACACTCGGTGCACTAAACAGTGCTGCAGACTAGTTAAACAACCAACGTGCTCAAGAAGTGGAGATGAACAGCTCAATATCATAAACATATGCATGAATGGAAATAGCTCTCCTCCCCTCCATTTATATATAAATTGGAGACTCCTCATGGACCCTTCCTCTAGAAGCTTCCCTCCTATGTAGTGCTTTCCAACTCATACCCTGCGTTGGTTGACTTGGTCAAACCTCTTTGCAAATGTCTCCTTTCACACATGAGGGTGTGAAATATGGTTCCATGGCTGATCCCTTTTCATACTAGAGGGATTTTATTTATTTTTTTATTATCTTTGGGCCTCCTTACCCAATTATTCATCTCCTAAATATGTTTAGAAAAAATTTAACGTTCCAATTTATTGAAGAAAAATTTGGAACATTACGATTTCCAAGAGAGGAAAAAGGGATATTAGCAAGGGGAATGTTTTTTCTCATGGGAAAAGGGTTGGAATAAGGAGAAACATTAGAAATACCTTAGTGACAAGAGATAAACCAAATGATGCTTTCCACAACTTGTGAAAATATTCCACCTACCCTTTATCCTAACATTTTTATTTCCTTTATTGGGTCCATTTGAGCTTGCTGACCATTTTATTTTATTTTGATAAGCAAACTAACTTATTTATAACCTTATACCTTCCAATGGCTCAGATTAAACTTATGAGCTCATTTTATTCTCTACCTAACTATTGATCTTCCAATATTAAATGGTTTGGTTAGATATTTATTCACTAACTATCATGACATGAAATTTAAAGGCATGAATAATCAAGATTAAATTGTATGATCATCATGAATTGTGGAATTTTTGACAAGCTTCACATAATATTATTTGCAAAATTAAAGCAAACTAAGAGTAGTGGTATTTGAATGTGCAACACTTTCAGAATTTATTTTTGTTTCTTTTTTTGGGCTTCATATTGATATCCTTTTTTGATCTTCCATTATTTTGATCCTTTGATTTTTCTTTTAGGAAATACCCTCTTTTGATTTTTTAATATGGGAAAACATTGGCAGAAAGCAAAGGTATGTACAATATTACAACACTAAACATAGCCAATTCAAAATTATGATCCCTTTTTTTTATAGGACCCTAATAGTGGCTCCACTTAGGGATGACATCTCCTGGTGAGATGTTAAGAACTTTTTGATCAGTGGGCTTCGAACTTTGACTTTTCTTGCCTTGGAACTACTTTATGCGCTCTCCTTTATTCAAACATATGATGTAATACCTTTTAAATCTTAGGGACTTCTCTTCGAGCTTAAACTTTAGAAGACAATCATCTAATCCAATCTAAACATTGCTATGGTATTTACAATGAGAAAAATAGAATGAATGAAATACTGGTTAATTTGGTGGAAAATAGTTCTTCTACATTCTACCATTGACTGGTCCACCTGGTTGATATGTTCCATCTAACTCTTTCAATAAAAATGCATTATTGCCTCTATAACCATAAATGATGTATGGACCTTTCCAAAGAAAGTAAATTTTCCCATGTTTCCCTTTCTCTTCCCTTATAGAATCCCATTTGATTACTTGATTACCTAGGAAAAAATCATCCTCTTTAGTTTTCTTATCAAAAATATTCTTGATTTTGTCTTGATTTACTTGGGATTTGATATAATCTTCTTCCCTGGTTTGCTGCAAATGAATTGTCCAACTTATCCTCCTTTGGATGTCATTTGGTTCTACTTACAGCTCTTGAATTATTTTCATCACTTGCACTCCTAATGAGGATGGAGAAACATCATCCATCCCATATACCAATTGATAGGGAGATGTATCAATAGATTTATTGGTAGTTAGTCTGTCTACCCATAAGGCATTAACCAACCTTTTATTCCAAGTTTTCTTGTTATATTCTAACAACTTCTTTATGATGTTGGCTAGGATTTTATTGTAATATTCTACTAGTCCATTACCTTGGGGGTAATAGGTAGTGGAATGGCCAAGGGTGATATGGTATTTGTTGCAAAAACCTCTCATTTTCTTGGATTTGAAAGTAGCAACATTATCAGTAATGAGCTTTTGTGGGCATCCAAATCTGGAAAGGATATTTTTCTCAAGAGATGATATAATGACAAATTCTATGGCTTATCTAGAAGGTATGGCTTCTATCCACTTGGTAAAGTAATCACTGCTATTAAAGTCCATTTATTCTGGGTAGAGGAGGGTGGGTGAATTTTACCAATGAAGTCTAAACCCCATTGTTGAAATGGCATTTCTACTGAGATAGGTTTGAGGGGTAGTGGTAAGAGTTTCTTCTTCCCTTCAAATATCTATAATTTATGACAATAGGTCACATATTTTATAACATCTGCAAAAATATCAGGCCAGTAAAAACCTACCCTAAAAATTTTATCAGCAGTTGTTTTCCAGTAAAGGTGTCCTCCACAATCTACTGCATGAAATTCCTACATGACTTTATCAGATTCATCTTTTAATAAATAGTTTAGTAGAATGCGACCATGATATTTCAAAAACAAATCATTATCTAAATACAGTATTTCATTGCTTTCATTTTCAATAATTTTATTTTAGTTCTAGATAAACTAGCTAGAGCTTGTAATTTGAGTAAAACAAATATAATGTCTCCATACCAGGTTGAATCTATGAAAGCTTTACTGATTTTTGGATTCACCATATCTTCCTACTCATCTAGTGCAACAATGGAATTTATGTCCAAGGCCTGAGAGTTTGATTCAACCATGAGTTTCACTAAACCTTGGCCTTTCATCAATTTTGTAGGATTTATTTCAATATCATATTCTAGTATTGTGTTAATCCATTCGCTTCTCTTTCCATTAGGCCCATTCTGAGTTAGAATTTCCTTTACAACTAAGTTTGGAACCTATTCTATAATGTGAGAGTATAGAATGTGTTAGTAACCTATAAATATAGGATTCATAATTTTTACTTAACTGATGATAGTCTTCTAAATATGTACATACTTTTCTTTCTGCAAGTTGTATTCCCATATTTTGTAAAAAAAATAAAATAAAATAAAAATAAATAAAAAAAAGAGGGTAAAAAGTCCTAAAATAAAGCTCATAGGACTACAAAAAATAATATACCGCAAAATAAAAAAGATGAATAAAACATGAAAGTGTGCAAGTCTAAATGCCACTACTTTTAATTTTTGCAATGGATTATGGAAGAGTGTCAATAAATTCCATAATCTGTAATGAGTTGAACAATTTAATCTTGACTTGTCATCTTTTAATTTCAAATGTTGTAGATAGAGAATAAAGAATTGTCATATAGTTTAATCACGACAATTCAGTAGTTAGGTAGAGAATAAAATAATCCAACAGTTTAATTTGGATTCTTGCATGAAACAAGTGTAGGATTAGATAGTTTACTGCTTTAAAAAATAATTAAATGTTGTAAGGTTGCGAGCTCAAATGCACCTGATTAAAATAGAAGGAAAAAATGTTAGAAGATATGACTCGGTAGGTAGAAGAAGGTGGGAAACATCATTGTAAATATCTTTCACCAGGCTATAAATAACTAATTTCCCCTCCCCATAGAAATTTGATATTCTAGACACTCAATCAAAGAGGCTCAAGGAATTTCTTTGACTTCTGTTGGGACCGGACCCAAGGCTCAATGACTAATTAGTCGAAAATGTTAAGTTTCTATATTAATCCCATAAATTTTCATCATTTACCCTTCATCCACTCATCACCATTTGATCTCATAAGTGAGAACTCTTTACTTACTTAAATGTTACATAAATGTCCATTTAATTAACTTCCTCCATTTTACAAAGCATAAAACCCTCAAAAAACATGATATACTAAGTAAAAGTGAATGAGTTATGAAATTGAAACTTTATTCTAATTTTCACTTTCCTTAGTTTTATTGATGAATTTTTTAGTATTCATTGTCCCTTTTCATATTACAACTTAGTTATTAACCCCCTATAAAATATCCTAGTCCTATTAATATAACTTCTTTTTATTTTAATATCCAAAAAACCCCTTATTATATTATTTTTATATCAAAGATATTAATCACATGTTGAAATAAGATCCCGAAATCATCCCTTTGATATAAAAATACGCATAAAAAATATTCCCGCTCCCCTATAGTTTTAGAACTTGAAATAAATCTAAAACTATATAATAAAGTTAAAATAAAACAAAAAACACACTTTTGTATTTCAAAAGGTGCAGAAAAGCAATACCGTTACTCCCGTTTCCGCATTAACTTTACCCAAGGTTAAAGCTTTAACCTTACCTTTCCCCCGATATCTATCTCCTTACCACAGATTAAACCTTGGTTAAATCATTTATAACCCACCCCATTCTATGTATAAATTCCTTTTATACATAGATTTCATCAAATAAGTATGTTCTGTCACAGTCATTCCCATCCCTCTGATCATCTTCATCTCATTAATCTGACGGTCCAAATCTAATGTGATAAACCATTCCCTTGCCCCACCACTCCTCATCACATTAAAACTAAACCGTTGATCATCCCTATCGAATCAACGACTAACATTAAACCTGGGTCCCACCTTTCCTTGCCCCACAGCTTCCCAAGAGATCTCGACCATTCGCATCATTCAATCAAATCCAACGGCATCAATATCACATAACAAAAGTGATCGGGCAAAGTTTATGAAAAATAATGTGATAAAATTTGTTTCATGAAACCACCATATTCTACGTGTATCAATTCTACTAGATCGTGTTCCAAAAGGGAAGAACTGCTTACCGCTCAGGAGCAATGTGATAACCACTAATGGTTTCGCCTTCAATGCAAAAAACACTCCCACCATTTAATTGTGACCTGTAATTAATGTCCTGCATATCAATAAAACCTAAGGTTCTAACCTTAGTTTTTCATGTTTTCCATATCATTTTCACCTTCGCCCTTTGGAAAAATACTCACAGACACCATTGTCGAGCCTCTGCTGACCAATTTTCCCATCTGAAGCCAATTTCCCCTCTGAAATTTACCGCCAAAGACTGTTTACGCCTTCTATCAGCCACCTACGACCAGTTTGAAGACTGGTACAATCCTGACCATTCTCCTCGACCGCCATTATACCTTTAAAAAGGTATTTCTATGAATTTCAAACTCGCATTTCATGAATTCAAATGAAAATTTAAATCATTCACAGTGAGAAATATAAATTACCTAATATGAAAGTGCCCAAACCTTGAAAAAACAGGGCAAACCCTGTCAAAATTTTCCCAGAATTTTCCATCTCCTCCAAATTCAGTTTTTCAATATTTTTGAACATATAAAGGAAATTTTCAAGGTGTAAATATATTTTAATTATAGAAAAAGCCATCAAAATCCTTTTTCCACTCATCTACACATTATAAATCTGTGTTTTCATCCTAAAACCCTCGCCCAGATTCTGAATTTTTCCTAAAAGAAGCTTAATTAGCCTTCTATTTCCAGAAAGAAACTAAGAAACAAGTCTAATATTGCTCATTTTTATTGAAAATGACAAAAAAACAGGTCACTCCTGGGACTGGAGGTCCCAAACCTCAGAAGCCTGCCTCCCACAAGTTTCCAAACCCTGAACCTTCAAAAATCAACAAACCTACTCCTGCCCTAACTGCAGATTCCACTAAAGTAGTTAGACCTTTGCAACCACTTGTCACATCTAAAGAAAATAGTTCATTAATTGATTTGGACTACAAAATCTCTGATCCTTCATTATAATTCAATTTACTTGAACTGCGCAACTGGTGCTATAAGAAGTCTATAGAAAAAGTTGAAAATGATATACCTGTATGGGACTCAAACTTGCCTAGATATGTGGTTCCCATCACCCATCAAGCTCAAGATTTCATTAGGTTATGTCAATTACACTATATCCCTGACCAGAGGTGTATGGTAAACAAATATAGGGAGTTCATGTTTTACTTAACTACTGAAGCCATCAATGATATGCTCCAACTGAGCCACGATCCAAGAGCAATATCATTGTCCATTGAAGATTTAACACAGCTCTATCTAGATATGGACTTTCCTAAAAGATTCATGATCTTTCAAAACTTCTAGCCCAACCATGTTGACATTCCTAAGGTAGATCCACCTTATTACGATTTTGACTTCCCTGAGGGCTCTAGAAAAATCATTTCCATCCTTTCATTCATTCTAGGCTATGCTAATGATGAGTTTATAGATGCCTCCATTCTAGGTTTCGTCTCTACCTTGTCTCCAAGACAACATCCAGAACTAGTCTTCAACTTTGTCAAAATCATTGCTGATAATATGCATTATCAGTTGACTAAATTACCTGAGGAAGGAGTATTTAGATATTCATCTTATCTATTACATCTCTTCCTATTTTTTCAGGCAGAAAATTTCCCTATTGCATTACAAAAGATGGATGGGGAAGGTAAACCTCTTCCAGTGACATTCTGGACTTCTCTACTCATAAAAGACAGCAGTGAATACAACTATAAAGACTTCAATGATTTGCTTATTAAACCTACCATCAATTTTTTGAATAAATCAGAGCCACCAAGGATGAATGAAGACATTAAAAGAATTCTACAGTTGTCTGAAAATTGTAAGGTAGGAGACTAGTATTTGTACAAAAATCACACAGAAATAAGAATATATGCTACACTCCTGGCTCCTTACATATTACCCAAGTTTCTAACTACCAGGATTTTTCTTTGGAGTACTTGAGACAGATCTTGAATGCAGATGCAGTAAATTTCATAGCTTCCAAAAAGAGAACACAGTTCAAGCTAAAAAATTAAATTGGCCCCTTCATAGTTAATAACAAAGATGCTTTGAAACAGATAGTCAGCAAATTATCAGAATTTAAGTTCCAAGAAATATTTCACTGTAACTATGACCCTCAAGGTGTTTTAAGTAACCTCAGGTTCAACTGTAAGTTAACTCCATTCCTCCATTATTCAAAGCCACAAATTGAAAAGTATGATAATCAGATTGAATGGGTTGCAAACACATTGATTGATGATATTTAGGGAATGCAAACAAACGATATTCAGGGAGTGCAAAAAAATGATACACAGGGAATGAAAAAAGATAACATGAAGGGAAAATAGATGGATATTACATAGGTTATTACAGTTGGAAAACAAGCAGAAATGTCCAATAAAAGAACCAGAAAATAAAAAATCTATTTAGAAGAAACCATTATAGAAAATAAATTTAAGACAATTTGTAGCAAGAAGACCAAAATGATTATTGTAGAAGAAGAAAAGGCCATAGAGATATATGACAATGAAGATCAAGCAAACAACAATGATCAACAGACAGATGATGAAGCCACATTAATTGTCATTGAAACACTTAAAGAAATTCAGAAAGAGCAGGTACTAACACAGGAAAAGGGCAAAGAAATGGTTGAAACACGGGAAAATTTAGAATTTCCTTCCTCTTCTAGAGCAGCAAAAGAAACGGATTCTGAAATTCAAAAGAAATAAAAAAAAATCAGAGAAAGAAATGAGGAAATTAAGAATGAGGTTTATTCTAAATTCCTTAAAGAAAAGCCAGGAAACAAAGACAGATTGCTTGTTGCTTTTGATTACTCCAATAACAAAATGATCATGTCATTTCTGAAACCCACCATTGCAAATCCAAATTCAATTGTTGATTATACTAAAACAGATGTAGAGATGGACACTGATACCATACATGAATTAAATCAAATTGAATTTCACAGAATCACCACTAAAATGTTGTATTCAAAGGTAGTTAACAAAACCATGAGTGCTACCATGCTTCAAAAGACTGTATCTAATTTATATACTCAAATGAAATTAGATAAAGCCTCTCTACAGTCTAAGGATTTGAGGATCACAACCTTAGAATATTTGGTGATAGAAACTGGAGTGGATCCCTCTAATATTGAAGTTTCTAAAACACTCATAAGGAAGATATTGCTGCCTTAAGAAAGCAACTTAAACTTCCACAAAGTGAGAATCCACAGGCAAAGGAGATTCTTCAACAGCAAAAAGAAAAGGATGAGATTATGCAGCTATTACTAAAGATGACAGCCCAGATCAAATAAATGGAGAATCAGACAGAAATTTTGATAAAGGAAAATGAAACATTGAAAAGAGAAAATGAGGTCTTCATTCCTACAGTCATTCCAACTGCCAGTACTATTGTTCCTTCTACACTGGTAGAGAATTTGGCACCAAAAGGAGTATTGGCAACTTCAATGTCAATAAAATTTATAGATATCTCTACCACTGCATCATCTACATCACATGTACAACAAGCAATAGGTGAAAAAAATGACATAGTAAAGGCCATGGAAGAGATGTCCCTAAAGAATAATGAGATTATCAATTTGAAAAGAACCATTCAAACTCTTGAAACATCAAATAGAAACGCATTGATTACATCTAATGGACGTGAACAAAGAGCAAACAGACTTCAAGAGCAAGTAAAAATTTTGCAGAAACAGGTCAATCTCAGTGAACAGGTATCATACGTCAAGAACTATCTTTGGAACAACATAATTCAAGGCATACATTTACAGTGGCCTTCAATCCAAATCATTTATGAGCAGAAGGATTTACTCAAATCAGCACAAGTAGAAATTCAGAATACAAAAGAAGAACTAGCTGACAAACCTTCTCAAGCTTTGAAACTTATTACATTTTTAAACAGCAACAATAGAGAGGAGTTTGAAGGTCTGAAAATTTAGGATAGGATTGAAATCATATTACAAATCATGAAAGTCTTGAACAAAAGGAATATCATGAAAAATTTGGAGGAAAGATGTAAAGACATGAGCTTGTCTATCACAAAGTTTTTGGCCAAATACACTATACTAACACAAGCAAGCCTTCTAGACATTCATGTCTTTAACAAAAAGTTAATGGTTCATGTAGAGTATGAAAATAAGATCAGACCATATGCCAAAGAACAGGTAAAAAAGCCTCTTCCACAAGGTTCCCCTACTGGCAAAGTCATTTTGGAATATTTTGAGAACTTATTTTTTCTACAAAATGGGATTAAACACATCTTCATTGTCAAGCCCAACTTTTAAAAGTACACTGAGGCTAATGAGAGCTATAGGAAATTGAAGAAGGTGAAAATTCACAGTGCAGAACAATGGGAAGAATTCAGTGATTTGATATAAAGGTTTGCAAAAAAGAGTACAAAATTACATGAAAAACAAAACATTACTGTTCCCTAAAGGTAAAAATCAGATTAAAAGTGTATCAGGATAATGATCAGGGTCAAAGAGTATCAGATAAAACAATTTTTACTGTTGGTTATTGTTATGTAACCAGCTCCAAAAATAGAAGAAAAGAGATGTAAACGCCTTAGAAATGAGCCACTTCGAGGGGGAAACCTCCAATACATTACATAAATGAACAATTCTTGGATGATACAATTCACAAAACCTCCTTTCTATATATAGGAGTCCATGGGGCCATATTGTAATCCTAGTGGGCCACAATGTAATCCTAGCCGACCTAACAATAATAATTTAAGGGCACAATAATAACAAAATGGGGGTTACAAGGGTACAATAATAATAATAAGGGGGTTACACTAACAACAATAAGGGACTATACTAGTAATATAGGGACCTAACATGCCCCTCTCCTTCAAAAAAGTGTTGTCATCAACGCTTGAGTAGCTCTGGGTGCTTCTGTATAAAATTCTCATCCTCCCATGTAGAATCTTCAGTGGGTAAGTTCTTCCACTTGATGAGATACTCTGAAATTGATCGATTCCGTAGTTGTCGAGTTCTTTTTTCCATGACTGCTTCAGGTTCTAATATGATTTTCCCTTCCCCATCAAGTTCTGGCAATACTGTTTGAACTGGAAGATCTTCACCTATAACCTTCTTTAAGCATGAAACATGGAAAACTGGATGTACTCGCGAAGAAGCAGGAAGCTCCAATTTGTATGCCATAGTACCAATATTTTGCAACACCTTGTAAGGACCATCGTACTTTGGCGATAATTTATTATCCTTCTTTACTTGCTTGAGGGACATTTGTTTGTATGGTTGTAGCCGTAAAAATACCCAATCTCCTACATCAAAACTTCTCTCGCTACGATGTTGATCTGCCTGTTGTTTCATTCGATTTTGTGCCAAATTCAGGTTATCCTTTAAGAGTTGGAGAACTTCTTGCTGATGCTCGATGTGATCTTCCACTGCTTGAACCTTCGAATTTTCACTTAAAGATGATGTGATGGATGGTGGATGATATCCATAAAGTGCCATAAATGGGGTCATTTTTGCTGCAGTATGGAAGGAAGTGTTATACCACCATTCAGCGAGAGGTAACCACTTGACCCATTGTGTTTGTTTATCAGATACAAAACAACGAAGATATCCTTCCAAACATTGATTTACTATCTCAGTTTGACCATCAGATTGAGGATGATAAGATGAGCTATGAGCTAATTGAGTACCCAAACAAGAAAATAACTCAGTCCAAAAATTTCCAGTAAAAATGGGATCTCTGTCGCTCACAATAACCCTTGGGCTTCCATGTAGCTTTTGAATTCTATCCATAAATGTAGTAGCAACTGTACTTGCTTTAATTGGATGAGATAATGCACAAAAGTGTGCATACTTGGTAAGTCTATCAACTACCACCATGATGACACTCTTTCCTTCGGACTTAGGTAAACCTGTGATAAAATCCATTGAAATCTCATCCCAACGTTGACTTGGAATGGATAAAGGTTGTAGAAGTCCCGGGGTCTTAATTGTCTCAACTTTATTCTGCTGGAAAACCAAACATTCCGCCACAAACTTTTGAATATCAGATTTAAGGCCATCCCAAAAAAATTCTTTCTTCACCCTGTGGTAAGTTTTTAAAAATCCTGAGTGTCCTCCTAAAGGAGAAGTGTGCAATTCCAGGAGAATCTTTTGTTTTAGTTGGGAATTCTTACAAAGATATAAGCGATCTTTGTACCATAAGGAATCATTTTTCCAACTAAATGTATCAGATGTACTAGGATCTTGCTGCAACTTTTGAATGAGTATCCATACATCTTTGTCATTCTTCCATTCATCTCTTGCTTCAGTTATCCAATCTGGTTGGATAATAGAAATGGCACAAAGCAATGCTTCCACCTCTTCATTCTTTCTTGAGAGTGCATCTGCAACAACATTCAACTTTCCTTTTTTGTAGATTATTTCAAAGTCGTAACCCAACATCTTTGTGACCCATTTTTTCTGTTCTTCTGACGATAGTCTTTGTTCCAAAAAGTGTTTAAGACTATCATGATCAGGTTTTACCTTGAAGTGTCTTCCCATTAGGTAAGTTCGCCATTTCTTTAGTGCATGTAGTATTGCTAACATTTCCTTCTCATAAATAGGTTTCTGTAAATACTTTCCTTTGATTGGACGACTTTCAAAAGCAATGGGTCTTCCTTCCTGCATTAAAGCTGCACCAATTCCATTTCCTGAGGCATCACATTCCACAATAAAGGTTTTTGTGAAGTCTGGCGTAGCTAAGACCGGTGCTAGGCACATTGCCTCTTTAAGATGTTCAAAGGCCTTAGTTGCTTCAGGAGTCCATGAAAATGCATCTTTCTTCAATAATGTTGTTAGAGTTGCTGCTATTCTCCCATAATTCTTAACAAACTTGCGATAATACCCTGTTAACCCGAGAAATCCTCGCAACTGCTTTATGGTTGTGGGGACTTTCCATTCCTTAATGGCTTTAATTTTGTTAGGGTCTACTTTAACACCCTCGTGAGATACAATATGACCTTGATATTCCACCTCTTGTACTCCAAAGAAACATTTGGATGTTTTTGCATATAATTGTTTCTCCTGCAATAGTTTGAGCACCCTGTCAACATGTTCAACATGATCCTTCCAAGACCTGCTATAGATCAGTATATCATCAAAAAATACTAGCACAAATTTTCTAAGGAAGGGTTTGAAAATGGAATTCATCAACCCTTGAAATGTAGAAGGTGCATTGGTGAGGCCAAAAGGCATGACCAAAAATTCATAATGACCCTCATGAGTTCGAAATGTTGTTTTTGGAATATCTTGAGTCTTCATTCTAATTTGATGATATCCTGAACGAAGATCCAACTTGGTAAAATAAATTGCTCCATGTAATTCATCCAATAATTCATCAATCATAGGAATGGGAAATTTGTCTTTAATGGTGAGCTTATTGAGCTCCCTATAATCGGGACACATTCGCCATGATCCATCCTTCTTGTGTACCAATACTACAGGAGCAGAGAAAGAACTTTGACTAGGTTGAATTATACCCGCCTCTAACATTTCTGCAATCATACATTCAATTTAGCTCTTTTGGAAGTAAGGATATCTATAAGGCCTGATGTTTGGAGGAACACTTCCTGGAATCAAATGAATAGCATGATCATGATCACGAATAGGTGGGAGTCCTTTGAGAGTTTCAAACACCTTGGAATGATTGTCCAAGACTTGTTGGAGATCTGCAGAAATAGATGATTTTGATGTTGGAACTTCTAGTGAACATAATTGTGCAATTACGCCTCGTTGTTCTTTCTTTAGAAGCTTTGTCATGAAATTAGAGCTTATTATCTTTCCTGGCTTCCCTACAATACCCCGTAATTTGACTTCCTTTCCTTCTAAAAAAAATTTCAAGAAAAGTTCTTGAAAATTAAAAGCTACCATCCCCAAAGATTGTAACCATTGTACTCCTAGTACAACATCAGCACCTCCCATAGGAATGGCAAGCATTGGACTAATCAATACATATTCCCCCATGGTTAGCTTGATATTATGGCATTTTCCAGAGCAATTTATAGTTCATCCATTTGCAACCATCACTTGACATTCTGGTGCTGGGTATAGGAAACAATTTAATTCCTTGGCTACCTTATAATGAATAAAATTATGGGTGCTACCTGAATCAATCAACACTATTACCCTTTTCTTCTTTATATGTCCTTCTATCTTGAGAGTTTGAGGAGTGGTAATTCCTGCCAGTGCATTACACGATATGGTAGGATTCATTTCTTCCTCTTCTAGGGGTGGTTCCTGGTGTATATCCTCTTCTTGTTCATTTTCTTCTTCTTCTTCACAATCTATGTAAAATAATTTCTTCTCAGCATACTTATGACCTTTAGTGTATTTGCTATCACAACTGTAGCAAAGCCCTTTTGCTCTTTTTTCTTCCAATTGTTGTGGTGTCAACCTTGTAGGTTGTGGAAATCTAGGTGGAGCAACACTTCCTTCTTTATAGAATTGAGTGGTAGGTTTCCTTGTCGCCATAATTTTACATTCAACTTTTCTTGCCAACCTGAATGCCTTCTCCAATGAATCAAGTTCCAAAACACGAACTTCATGTTGGATGTTATCCTTTAGAGTACCTAAGAAGAGATCAATCCTGTGTTCCTCTGGAATATTAGTTACCCTTATATTCAATTTTTGGAAGTCCTCAATGTGCTGCCCTACTAAACCCTTTTGTTTGAGATTTATCAATTGGCTAAAGAAGGTGTTGCTCTTTGTATCCTCATAATGTGCTATCATTTCCTCCGTAAAAATTGACCAAGTGATGATTTTTTTACGGGAGCAAAGCCATCGATACCATACAAAT
Organism: Pinus albicaulis; assembly: GCA_034641835.2. NCBI lineage: Eukaryota > Viridiplantae > Streptophyta > Pinopsida > Pinales > Pinaceae > Pinus > Pinus albicaulis. Next base: position 1,169,458,305 of record CM076581.1, read on the forward strand.
GTATTTTGTTCTAAATGTAAAGTTGCAATGCGTACCTTTTGTGTGTTTTGCACGTTATGGAGATCAAAATATTGCTCCATCTCTAGTATCCATGTTACAGGATCCTTTCCATCAAACTTCCTCATATCCATTTTTGGAATATGGTGGTTCTTCCCACCAAAATTCGAGTTTATGAAATCATGATTAACATTTATTTTGTTCTCATCATGAGGTTCTTCTCCTATATTTCCGCTATTAGGAATCATTTCTGGTTTTAAGCTTGTCATCAAGCCTTCCATGTATGCTTTTAGATCATTCTTCATGTTTTCCATGTTGTCTTTCATGTCATCCATCTTAGCTTCCATGCCTTTCTTCAAACCGTCCATCTTCACTTCCATGCCTTTCTTCAAAACTTCCATTTCATTTTTGTTGCTTTTTGCGAGAGTGAAATTTGTTGCACTTGCTCTTGTAATTTTGATAGATCATGTTGCAATTCTTCATCTTCATGAGTCATGGTAGAGCCTTCTGAAGGCTTAATGAGTGTTGAATTCTTTTTAGGCACCATTTTAGAATCCAATATTGATACCTATTCTACAATATTCCCTTGGAATCAATTCAACTTGATTCTTCAAACAAGACTTATGCAATTCGGAAAAAAAATACACACCTTTTACTTGCTTTGAGGAGCTCGATATTGAAATTGAATTATCTCTGTAATTGAAAATATTTGATATCTGAAATTCAGCCCTGTAGTATCCCTTTGAAGCTTCTTTAAAATTCCATAGGTCTGACCTGATTTGGATTCTCTAAGACAAAGTTGTATCCAATCTCCTGTGACTGTTGGTGGTTAGGAGAGCGAACTTATGCGACTTGCCACGTGTCACTGGCGCATCATTTGCGTCTGAAATTGATAGCAGCTGTAAAAGTAAAGGATGTGGCATGTGAGCACTTTTGGCCAGACTCCAATCCAATCTTAGGAGAGGGATTGGCGTCTGAACTTTTCCCGATCCCTTTACTCTTTGAATGAAATTAGGGAGCAGAAAAGCACTACCTTCCTGAGATCATATCTCCAAAAATGGCCAGGGCAGAAAGCAAGAATTTTTGATGAATTTCCTCAGGATTTCAGCTTCGCATATCAGTGATTTCAGATTCTGAACCTTCGTAGAAAAAAAATTATAAAACAGTTCACATTGTTTTGTTGGGCGTGCAAGAACCACAAGTCCAAACCTGCAGTACCAAATGTTATGTAGCTTGACTCCAAAAATAGAAGAAAAGAGATATCAACGCCTTAGAAATAAGCCACTTCAAGGGGCAACCTCCAATACATTACATAAATGAACAATTCTTGGATGATACAATTTACAAAACCTCCTTTCTATATATAGGAGTCCATGTGGCCATAATGTAATCCTAGTGGGCCACAATGCAATCCTAGCCGACCTAACAATAATAATTTAAGGGCACAATAATAACAAAATGGGGGTTACAAGGGTACAATAATAACAATAAGGGGTTTACACTAACAATAATAAGGGGCTATACTAGTGATATAGGGACCTAACAGTTATTCCTCATTTTACAACAGTCAAGCAGTAAGAAAATAGCGTAAAAAGTATCCGAGTATAAAGGACAGGAATAAGAGTGTATTACAAGTTATATTCCAAATATATTTTTCCAAGTGCCAACAAGCATTTGTAGCAGCTACAAAAAAGCAATAAGTTAAGATAATTAGTCCTAATTTTTATTGATAAGAGGATAGCATGCCATTTTGTTTTGCAGTTGTCCCTCTTTCTATGTAATAATCTTTATTTTTTCCTAGAGATATTCTCATATCTCTTAGATATTTTGTAAAACAATCGATTTGTATAAATAATTCTCCTTTTGAAGTATTAAGTGTGGAATAAAATTTGTCAGGACTAATATAGACATTTTTACTGAATACATTGGAGTTTGTGTGAGTTGATTTGTAAAGCAACAGACTGGAACTAAGTCAAACAGACATCATAACTCAAGATTCTTTTGTTGATCAGATAAGTCAAGTATTTTCCTATTTTCACTGTTTATATTTCTAAGTTCCATACATACATTTATATTTTTTCTATCTTAAATGATTGACTAGGAAATCTTAAACTGGATTAGTGTTAAAAGCTCCCTATTTTTTACTAGTTATTCCTTGTTATGGTTTCTGCTGATAACCAGACTTAAGAATTCTTAAATGCTCTTAGTCCCTACTTGACCCCTTTCTTTCATCTTCATTTCTATAACTTAAGGATCCTTCATTTCCCTTTTGTTCAAATCATGCCATTTCATCAAAAAGCTTATTCCAAACCCTTTGAAGGTCATCTACCCTGCCCTTAGTACATTTTCTCTTTTGACCTCATTTCCTAGCTCTGCTTGCCAAGAAGTTGATTCCATAGCCCAATGGCCTAGTAGATCCCTTTGTGGTTTACCTTGAAGTACCTTTTATTCCCACCAAACATTCAAAACAAACCAATTTTCCAATCATACCTAGCCTAAAATATTATAACAAAAATCAAGCTAAATCTTGAGGAGAGATCCCTCTCCGGAATTTGGGAAGGCTAGATCCTGAATTTCAAAAGAGGTTCTTGGTTACCCCTGGTTTTCTTCAACTATAAATCCTCATCCCACAACCTGAGAATTACTAGTGTGATAACATAACAGTGACCATGCTGAGGACTTAACCACTCTCTAGTTTTAAGTTTAATCTTAGAGGAATATTTTTTAAACATATCTTTTCTACTTTAAGGTTAAGTTTAAAGGTTGTGGGTATTTATACAATAATCATTCTAGCTCCCAAGAAAGTTTATTATACTAGATCCAACCCTGATCCCAACCCTACAGATATAGTAGATAATCCGAACCAGATAGGAAAAAAGAAAAAACAGATTGTTAGTTTAGAAACTAAAGTGCCTCTAAGAAAGGCTAATTTCTCACCCAAAGAATTAGTAAGCTTATTAGATATAGATTTTGATTTCAAGTTTGAAAATTCATTATTTAGAAATAAATCCGAAACTAATTTAAAGGAAACTATTATAGATCATGTTTTTACTTATTTTGTGAATGAGAAACGGAAAGTTATTTCAGCATCAATAAAATTAGACAAAACTCAAATTCAAAGTCCAGTAGAAAGGGTAAATATTACATGAATTAAAGGCGCTGATGAAGCTATTAAATTAGCCAATTTTTTTCTCAATTTAAACCTCCAGTTTCTCAACTATACACCATAGTTTTTCTAGCAGAATATTAGACTTTGTATGATGCCACTTCATTTATAGACTCCACTATCAGTTCACCCCCAAAGCCTGTTAGTCCTGAGTTGCCTTTGCAGCCTAGGATCATATATTCATCATACCCTCAATCCACTGCAAGTTCATCCACAGAGCCATTCATTCCAGAGTTTCCTGTGCAGCTTAGGATATTATTTCCATCATCTACTCAGTCCAACACATCCACTACCATTGCACCCACTAGCTTCAGAAGCACTTCATCTATATTTCCTATTCATACCACCTATTTTTCATCCCCTTTTCCAAGCTCTTGAAATACAGCCTTCAGTACATCTACTATTATAACCAGCACTATCCTTGCCCCTCCTACTATATCTCCCAGTTTAGCAAAAATCCAAGCCATGGAAGCCAGATATGCTCCCTTGGTCTTACCTCAAAACCTCCATGACATGCCCCAAATTTACCAAAACAATATCCCATTATTTGATAATTTTTCACAAATTACTGCACAACGACATAACAGTAGAATGAATGATTTTTGGGAAAGTTATGAGATAGAAGAATCTGATGTCTGAATAAGGTTGTTTGCACAAAGCTTAAATGGAGAAGTAAAAACATGGTTTAGAAATTTTGGTGTTGGTAGTATAGCAGACTTAGCTGCATTTCATAGAGCTTTCCTAAATAAATGGAAAAATAAAAAAAAATCCCCTACAAATATTATCTGAGTTTGATGTTGTTAAAATAACCCCTAATGAGTATGTCCAAGACTTTTGCACTAGACACAACAGTATCTACAATTCTATTCCTGCATATCTTAAACCCACTCCATATTCCATGCTGCTCAAATTCCCTGATTGTTTTGATGTATACATGGCCTACCAACTTAGAGAAAGAGATGCAAATACCCTAGAACAAATGTAACTGAATGCTATCAGTGTAGAAATCAATATCCTTTCCAAAAAATCCAAACTTAGAAATGAGAGGAGGGTCACCATCAAAGAAGAGAATTCAATCTTAGATGGTAAATTTGATTTTATTAACAAAAATTTAGAAATATTAGTTGAGATATTAGACCACATTGAGAGGAAACCGCAATGGGATAACCAATCCCAATTCAGAAATCCGAACTACAGAAAAAACAACAATCTTGGGAAAGGTGAAGAAACCGCCCCAGATCAAAACTTTAGGCCCCCATTTCAAGAGAACTTTGCTGAAAGCTCTCAAAACAATGTTGAGGATGAGGAAGACATCAACATAGTAATGGGGATAGATGAAAGAAATACAATTTTCCTCACTTAGGAGGATCAAGAAATTCAAAAAGCAAGGTTATGACTTCACAATCAATGAAATTCACAACCAATATAACCTTAGGAGAAAGAAAACAAATGAGCCCACTACAAAAAAAAATGCTCCAACTCAACAAAATCAAAACAAAAAGAATATAGAGGCTCCCAAAACAAAAATTTTGTAGATTTTTCCTAGAGAAAATAAACAAAATTTGAACCCACGCAGTCCTAAAAAGCAGCCTAATCCTAAGATTGTAGATATCACTGATGAGGTGGCTCAATCCTCCAAAGATGCCCAAAAGGCTAATACCACAAAGGCCACCAATTCAGCAATAGTTACTGATCGAAAAAAGAATCCAGCTGACTCAAAATCATCAAATCCTAAATCTTCTGCTGAAAATTCCAGATCTGACAAAGCATCTGCTAACGCTCAAAATGTTCCTAAAAAAATAATCAAAGATAGCAGAAATCAGGAAACTCATACAGAAGATAAAAGAAAACCTCAAGCTAAAGGTAAAACTGCTGAAACTCAAGAAAAATCATCCCAAACGATAATTCCAAAAGATGAATTAATTCAAGCTATCAAATCTCAGTCAACATTTAATATTCAATCTGAAATATCTAAGTTGAAGATAGCCATTCCCTAAATTGAATTGGCTAAAATTGACTTGTATAGATCCATTATTACTAAAACATTGAATGTAAATGAAAATGAGGATACAATTAATATGAGTGATGATAGACCTGAATTAATCTTTGGACTAAATGTAGATGGTAAGCATTCAGATGGGTCAGTGCCTCCATTTTACTTAAGTCCTACTATCCATGATCAAATATTACTTAATGCAATGCTAGATACTAGAGCTTCCCATAATCTAATGCCCAAAGCAATAATGGAAACTCTGAATCTAGACATAACCCAGCCATATAAAGATTTATTCTCGTTTGATTCAAGTAATGTCCAATGCATAGGATTGATTAAGGATTTATGTGTGAACTTGGTTCAATATCCTAGTAAAAGCATGATCATGGATGTTGTGGTAGCTAATATCCCACCAAAGTATGGCATGATTCTTTCTTGCTCCTGGGGAGAAAAGTTGCAGGGATCTCTACAACTTGACATGATTTATGCCACTATCTTGGTATTTGGACAGCCCAAAAAGCTTTATAGAGAAACCTTAATGAAGTTTATGATTGGCAGTGCCGAAATACCTACCAATTACCCAATCTATTCAACTCCCACTGATCTTGATTCCTTTATTCTGTGTAACTCTGGTCATAATAGTATCCAAACTAAACTCACTGATATAAAGCATAAAATAATGGAGGATTACATTAGTCATGAAGCTTTATGGAATTTGGATTTTGATGGTTTAGTAAATAAATCAGGAGTTGGAGCTGGTGTGTGGATTACCAACATTGAAACTAGCCATTCCCAAGGGCATGCCTTTAGATTGAATTTTAAATGTACCAATAATATGGCTGAATATGAGGCTTTAATCTTAGATCTTCAAATCATTAGAAAATTGGGAGGTCAAAGAATATTGATCATGGGAGATTCAGAGTTAGTAATAAAAAAAATAAACACAAAATACTCTTTTCACAATCCCAGATTGGCCAGATACAGGGACAGAGAAAAAGATTTGGTTGAAGATTTGTTAGAAAGCAAGTTTTCCATTATTCCTAGGAAACAGAATTTACAAGCCCATTGTTTAGCAACCTATGCCAGCACTTGTAATATTCCATTTTCACCAATAAAAAAATACACTGCTGAAATCAAACACAGACCTATTGTCCCAGATAATGTAAAATCCTAGGAAATTTTCTTAGAAGATGAACAAATCTATCACTTTTTGAACCATGAGGGAGAATTTCAGAATTGCCAAATTGATAATGATTTTAATATAGATTCATCTTGTAACATGGATTCAATTTTTTGTCAAATAGATGATTTAGATGTACATAATTTTGATAGACCTATTATATTTACTTAGAGTGACACAAATGACTTGGAAAAAGTAGATATATAGGAAATGATGGAAGATGAACCAGATTTTATATATTTAAAACATAACATTTAACCCAGAGGTTTAACTCCCTTAGAAGACTTGTTTGATTCCAATGATGTGCCCAAAAGGCCAAAAATGGAACTAGTCAGGTCTGATATCGAAGAAAGTAACATAGGAACAAATGAAAAACCAAAAATATCATATTATCAAAGTCCTTACCATCAGAAGAAAAGGTTAAATATATAGAAATTTTGAAAAAATACCAGGATGTTTTTGCATGGGGTTACAAAGATCTAAAAATTTACAACAAAGACATAATTGAACATAAGATTCCTTTGAAACAAAATCAAAAACATTTTCAACAAAAATTAAGAAGGATTAATCCAATTTTGTTACCTTTAATTGGAAAAGAGGTTAAAAGAATGTTTGATGCACAAATAATTGCACCAGTCAAGTATTCTGATTGGGTTTCTAACTTAGTGCCCACCAGAAAGAAAACAAGAGAAATTCGACTGTGTATACACTTTAGAAATCTCAATAAAGCTTCCTTGAAAGAAAATTACCCCTTGCCCAAAATGGACCATATTTTGCAGAGGGTGGCAGGTTCTTCAAGAATTTCATTACTAGATGGTTTCTCTGGTTATAATCAAATTCAAGTTCATAAAGATGATCAAACTAAAACTTCATTTACCACTCCTTGGGGCACTTTCATGTATGTGAAAATGCCTTTTGGATTGAAAAATGCAGGAGCTACATTTCAGAGGACCATGGATATTGCATTTTCTAAGGAGATCCATGAATTTTTAGTTGTCTATCTTGACGATATTACTGTCTTTTTAAAAACAAATGATGAACACTTGAATCACCTGAGACAAATCTTTATCAAGTGTAGAAAATGTGGTATATCCTTAAAACCTCAAAAGTCTCTTTTCATACTAGAAGAAGGAAAATTGTTAGGACACATAATCTCCAAGGAAGGCATTAGAATAGACCCTGTAAGAATTGAAGCTATTTTGAACATTCAACCACCAAGGAACATAAAATAACTTCAAGCATTGTTGGGTAAAATCAATTTCTTAAGAAGATTTATCTCTAACCTAGATGAAATCATAAAAGAACTCAACAATATGCTTAAAAAGGACTTTGCAATAAAGTGGACTGTAAAATCCAAAAAATCTTTCAAATCCATAAAACAGGCCTTGACAAAAGCACCAGTCCTCATCAGCCCAGATTATACAAAATATTTCATAATCTTTTCCTTTGCATCTGAACATACCATAGCTGCAGTTTTACTGTAGAAAAACAGTGAAGGTTTTGAACAGCCAATTGCATGTTTTAGTAAAGCCCTCAAAGATGCACCTCTGAAGTACAATATAATGGAAAAGAAAGCTTTAGCCCTGGTTAAAGCCATAAAGGATTTCATAGTTTACATACTCCATTCCCACATCATTGCATATGTCTGCAATGTTGTAATCAAAGATATTATGACACAAGATGGACCTGATGGTAGGAGACGAAAGTGGATTGCCACTGTCCTTGAATATGATTTAGAAAAAAAACCAACAAAGCTCATTAGGGGACAGGGATTAGCCAGATTGATGGCTGAATCCAATTGTAATGCTTTAGATATAAATTTCATTGCACATATAGATTACCAGGAGGAGATGGCGGCTCCATTGATCAGTGAGGCCTATCTAAACTCACCATGGTACTCTGATATTATCTTTGTACTCATACATTTACAAGCTCATCTAGGGTTAGCTAAAACCAAATCCATATTCATCAAACAAAAATCAATGAGGTTTTGTATACTAAATAATGCACTTTATTGGAAAGAAAGTAGTGGGATTTTGCTGAATTGTTTGTTAAAATTAGAGGCTGAAAAAATTCTCGAGGAATTTCATTCAGGTCACTGTGGAGGCCACTTATACTTGAAGAGTGCAACAGACAAAATACTGAGAGCTGGTTTCTACTGGCCAACTTTATTTTCTGATGTCAAAAAATGTGTTACCTCCTATCACAAATGTCATATTTTTGAAGGAAAGAAGAAATTGTTGCCCTTACCTCTCAAGCCTATATCTACTAAAAATCCATTTCAACAATGGGGGTTAGACTTCATTAGTGAAATCCACCCTTCGTCCTGAGGCCAACATAAATGGATTTTAACTGCTACAGATTATTTTACCAAGTGGATAGAAGCCATTCCTACTAGGAAAGCCATTGATTCAGTTATAATCTCATTTATAGAAAGTAATATTTTGTCAAGATTTGGATGTCCACATAATATTATTACTGACAATGCAGCTGCATTCAATTGCAAGAAAATGATTTCTTTCTATCATAAATACCATATTACCTTAGTTCATTCCACTACATATTATCCCCAGGGTAATGGTTTAGCCAAGTCATCAAACGAAAGCTTAATCAATATCATCAAAAAATTACTTCAAGAAAACAAAAAGACCTGGAACAAAAAGCTAGTCTATGCCTTATGGGCTGATAGACTTACCACAAAGAAGTCTATTGGAACTTCACCTTATCAGATTGTCTATGGAATGGATGTATTTTTCCCCTCTTCCTTGGGTTTTCCAGTCATGAAGATTATCCAGGAATCACATGTGGAAACAGATGATATTCAACGATGAATTCATGAAACCATACATCTTCAACAAACTAAGGAGGAATTTTATGAAATATCTCAAGTTCTACATGATAAAATTAAAAATATTTTTGACAAAAGAAGTAAACAAGATGATTTTTTCATTGGAGATCATGTTTTGAGATAAGATTCACGGAGAGAGGATAAAGAAAAATATGGAAAGTTTGACATTCTATGGCAAGGACCTTATGTGATATATGGTTATAGAGGTAAAAATTATTTTTCATCAAGAATTTGGATGGAACTGAACTACAAGAAGGACTAGTGAATGGTAGGATGCTGAAACACTACTATTCTTGTAAGTCAGTCACCAGCTAGATTCATTGACTTTTATCATTGTAAATGTTCATTACAAGTGTGTAGATTGGATTGGAGATTTTATCTACAAAGTTGAAAACTGAAGAGAAGGCCCTAAGCTTTGCAGTACAAAATATCAGAAGTATGAATTGTTGCATAAATTAGAAGTCAATTACAGGATCACCAAGGTTAAAGTTGAAGGCTACTGATCTTAGAGTTCTTGACATTCCACCAGGAAATGCCATCCCCAATTGAAGCCGATGTTAGTAACCTATAAATATAGGATTCATAATTTTGACTTAACTGATGATAGTCTTGTAAATATGTACATACTTTTCTTTCTGCAAGTTGTATTCCCATATTTTGTAAAAAATCAAAAATAAAAAAAAGAGGGTAAAAAGTCCTAAAAGAAAGATCAAAGGACTAGAAAAAATAATATACCCCAAAAGAAAAAAGATGAATAAAAAATGAAAGTGTGCAAGTCTAAAGGCCACTACTTTTACTTTCTGCAGTTGATTATGGTAGACTGTCAATAAATTCCATAATCTGTGATGAGTTGAACAATTTAATCTTGACTTGTCATCTTTTAATTTCAAATGTTGTAGATAAAGAATAAAGAATTATCATACAGTTTAATCATGGCAATTCAGTAGTAAGGTAGAGAATAAAAGAATCCAACAATTTAATCTTGATTCTTGGATGAAATAAGTGTAGGATTAGATAGTTTACTGCTTTCAAAAATAATAAAATGTTGTAAGTTTGCAAGCTCAAATGCACTTGATTAAAATAGAAGGAAAAAATGTTAGAAGATATGATTGGGTAGGTAGAAGAATGTGGGAAACATCATTCTAGATATCTTTCACCGGGCTATAAATAACTAATTTCGCCTCCCCATATAAATTTGATATTCTAGACTGTCAGTCACAGAGGCTCAAGGCATTTCCTTAACTTCTATTGGGATCGGACCCAAGGCTCAATGACTAATTAGTCGAAAATGTTAAGTTTCTATATTAATCTTAGAAATTTTCATCATTTACCCTTCATCCACTCATCACTATTTGATCTCATAAGTGAGAACTCTTTTCTTACTCAAATGTTACATAAAGGCCCATTTAATTAACTTCCTCCATTTTACAAAGTATAAAACCCTCAAAAAACATGATATAATAAGTAAACGTGAATGAGTTATGAAAATGAAACTTTATTCTAATTTTCACTTTCCTTAGTTTTATTTATGAATTTTTGAGTATTCATTGTCCCTTTTCATATTAACACTTAACTTAGTTATTAACCCCCTATAAAATATCCTCGTTCTATTAATTTAACTTCTTTTTATTTTAATATACCAAAAACCGCTTATTATATGCTTTTTATATCAAATATATTAATCAGACGTTGAAATAACATCCCGAAATCATCCCTTTGATATAAAAATACCCATAAAAAATATTCCCGCTCCCTTATAGTTTTAGAACTTGAAATAAATCTAAAACTATATAATAAAGTTAAAATAAAACAAAAAGCACATTCTGTGTATTTAAAGAGGTGCATAAAAGCAATACTGTTACTCCCATTCTCGCATTACCTTTACCCAAGGTTAAATCTTTAACCTTACCCCTTTCCCCGGGTATATATCTCCTTACCAAAAATTAAACCTTGGTTAAATCATTTATAACCCACCCCATTCTATTTATAAAATCATTTTGTACATAAATTTCATCAAATAAATATGCGCCCTCGCATTCATTCCCATCCCTCCGATCATCCTCATCTCATTAATCTGAAGATCCAAATCTAATGCGATAAACCATTCACTTTCCCCACCATTCCTCATCGCATTAAAACTCAACCGTTGATCATCCCTATCGAATCAACGACTGACATTAAACCTGGGTCCCACCTTTCCATGCCCCACAACTTCCCAAGAGATCTCGACCATTCGCATCGTTCAATGAAATCCAACGGTGTATATTCAATATTGCATATCAAAAGTGATCGGGCAAAGTTTATGAAAAATAACGTGATAAAAGTTGTTTCATGAAACCACCATATGCTACGTGTCTCAATTCTACTAGATCGTGTTCCAAAAGGGAAGAATTGCTTACTGCTCAGGAGCAATGTGATAACCACTAATAGTTTCGTCTTCAATGCAAAACCCACTCCCGCCATTTAATTTTGACCTGTAATTAATGTCCTGCATATCAATAAAACCTAAGGTTTTAACCTTATTTTTTCATTTTTTCCATATCATTTTCACCTTCGCCCTTTGTAAAACTACTCACAAACACCATTTTCAAGCCTTGGCTGACCAATCTTCCCATCTGAAGCCAATTTTCCCTCTGAAATTTACCGCCGAAGATTCTCTACGCCTTCTATTAGCCATCTACGACCAGTTTGAAGACTGGTACAATCGTGAACATTCACCTCGATCGTCATTATACCTTTAAAATGGTATTTCTCTAAATTTCAAACCCACATTTCATGAATTCAAATGAAAATTGAAATCAAAGTGAGAAATATAAACTTCCTAATCTGAAAGTGCCCAAACCTTGAAAAAACAGGGGAAACCCTGTCAAAATTTTCCCAAAATTTGCCATCTCCTCGAAATTCAGTTTTTCAGTATTTTTGACCATATAAAGGAAATTTTCACGGTTGAAATCTATTTGAATTACACAAGAAGCCATTAAAATCCCTTTTCTATTCATGTCCACATTGTAAATATGCTTTTTCATCCTAAAACCCTCGCCCAGATTCTGAATTTTTCCTAAAAGCATCTTAATTAGCCTTCTATTTCCCAAAAGAAACTAAGAAAATAGTCTAATATTGCTCATTTTTATTCAAAATGACAAAAAAGTAGGGCACTCCTAGGACTGGAGGTCCCAAACCTCAGAAGCCTACCTCCCGCAAGTTTCCAAACCCTGAACCTTCAAAAATCAACAAACCTACTCCTGCCCTAACTGCAGATTCCACTGAAGTAGTTAGACCTTTGCAGCCACCTATCACATCTAAAGAAAACAGTTCATTAATTGATTTGGACTACAGAATCTTTGATCCTTCATTAGAATTCAATTTACTTGAAGTGTGCAACTGGTGCTATAAGAATTCTATAGAGAAAGTTGAAAATGATATACCTGTATGGGACTCAAACTTGCCTAAATATGTGGTTCCCATCACCCATCAAGCTCAAGATTTCATTAGGTTATGTCAATTACAAAATATCCCTGACCAGAGATGTATGGTAAAAAAATATAGAGAGTTGATGTTTTACATAACTGCTGAATCCATCAATGATATGCTCCAACTGAGCCATGATCCAAGAGCAGTATCATTGTCCATTGAAGATTTAACACAACTTTATCTATATTTGTACTTTCCTAAAAGATTCATGATCTTTCAAAACTTCCGGCCGAACCCTGTTGACATTCCTAAGGTAAATCCACCTTATGACACTTTTGACTTCACTGAGGGCTCTAGACAAATCATTTCCATGCTTTCATTCATTCTAGGCTATGCTAATGATGAGTTTACAGATGTCTCCATTCTAGGTTTCCTCTCTACCTTGTATCTAGGACAACATCCAGAACTAGTCTTCAACTTTGCCAAACTCATTACTGATAATATGCATTATCAGTTGACTAAATTACCCGAGGAAGGAGTATTTAGATATTCATCCTATTTGTTACATCTCTTCCTATTTTTTCAGGAAGAAAATTTCCCTATTGCATTACAAAATATGGATGGGGAAGGTAAACCTCTTTCAGTGATATTCTAGACTTCTCTACTTAGAAAATATAGCAGTGAATATAGCTCTAAAGACTTCAATGATTTCTTTATTAAACCTACCATGAATTTTTTGAACAAAGTAGAGCCACCCAGGATTAATGAAGACATCAAAATAATTCTACAGTTGTCTGAAAACTGTAAGGTAGGAGACTAGTATTTGTACAAAAATCAATAAGAAATAAGAATATATAGTGCACTCCTAGCTCCTTACAAATTACCTAGGTTTCTAACTACCAGGATTTTTGCTTTGGAGTACTTGAGCAAGATCTTGAATGCAAATGCAGTGAATTTCATAGCTTCCAAAAAGAAAACATAGTTCAAGCTAAAAAATCAAATTGGCCCCTTCATAGTCAATAATAGAGATGCTTTGAAAGAGATAGTCAGCAAATTATCAGAATTTAAGTTCCAAGAAATCTTTCACTGGACCTATGACCCTCAAGGTGTTTTAAGTAACCTCAAGGTCAAGTGTAAGTTAACTCCATTCCTCCATGATTCAAAACCACAAATTGAAAAGTATGCTAATCAGATTGAATGGGTTGCAAACACATTGATTGATGATATTCAGGGAATGCAAACAAATGATATTCAAGGAATGCAAAAAAATGATACACAGGGAATGCAAACAGATAACATGCAGGGAAAACAGATGGATAGTACACAGGTGATTACAGTTGGAAAACAAGCAGAAATGTCTAATAAAAGACCCAAAAAAGAAAAAGTCTATTTAGCATAAACCATTATAGAAAAGAAATTTAAGACAATTTGTAGCAAGAAGGCCAGAATGATTATTGTAGAAGAAGAAAAGGCCATAGACATAGATGACAATGAAGATAAAGCAAACAACAATGATCAACAAACAGATGATGAAGCCACATTAATTGTTAATGAGAAACTTAAAGAAATTCATAAAGAGCAGGTACTAACACAAGAAAAGGGCAAAGAAATTGTTGAAACACAGGTAAATTTAGAAGCATCCTCCCTCTTCTAGAGCAGCAGAAGAAACAGATTCTGAAATTCAAAAGAAATACAAACAAATCAGAGAAAGAAATGAGGAAATTAAGAATGAGGTTTATTCTAAATTCCTTAAAGAAAAGCCAGGAAACAAAGACAGATTGCTTACTGCTTTTGATTACTCCACCAACAAAATGATCATGTCATTTCTGAAACCCACCATTACAGATCCAAAGTCAATTGTTGATTATACTGAAACAGATATAGAAATGGACACTAATACCATACATGAATTAGATTAGATTGAATTCCACAAAAGCACCACTGAAATGCTATATTCAAAGGTAGTTAACAAAACTATGAGCGCTACCATGCTTCAGAAGACTATATCTAATTTACAAACTCAAATGAAATTAGATAAAGACTCTCTACATGATAAGGATTTGAGGATCACATCCTTAGAAGATTTGGTGATAGAAACTAGAGTGGATCCCTCCAATATTGAAGTTGCTAAAACACTCATAAGGAAAAAGAATGAAGATATTGCTACCTTAAGAAAGCAACTTAAACTTCCACAGAGTGAGCATCCATAGGAAAAGGAGATTCTTCAATTAAAAAAAAAGGATGAGAATATACAGCTAGTACTGATGATGACAGCCCAGATCAAAGAAATGAAGAATCAGACAGAAATTTTGATAAAGGAAAATGAAACATTGAAAAGAGAAAATGAGGTCTCCATTGCTACAGTCATTCCAACTGACAGTAATGTTGTTCTTTCTACACTGGCAGAGAATTTGGCACCAAAAGGAGTATTGGAAACTACAGTGTCAATAACATCTGTAGATACCTCTGCCACTGCATCATCTACATCATAGGTACAACAAGCAACAGGTGAAACAACTGACATAGTAAAGGCCATGGAATAGATGTCCCTAAAGAATAATGAGATTATCAATTTTAAAAGCACCATTCAAACTCTTGAAAAATCAAATATAAATGCACTGATTACAACTAAGGGACATGAACAAAAAGCAAACAGACTTCAAGTGTAGGTAAAAAAATTTCAGCAACAAGTCAATCTCAGTGAACAGGTATCATACATCAAGAACTATCTTTGGAACAACATAATTCAAGGCATACATCTATAGTAAAAACAGAGAGGAGCTTGAAGGGCTGAAAATTCAGGATATGACTGAAAGCATATTACAAATCAACAAAGTCCTGAACAAAAGGAATATGATGAACAATTTGGAGGAGAGATGGAAAGACATGAACTTGTCTATCACAAAATTTTTGGCCAAATACACTATACTAACACAAGCAATCCTTCCAGACATTCATGTCTTTAATGAAAAGTTAATGGTTCAAGTAGAGTATGACAAGAAGATCAGAGCATATGCCAAAGAACAGGTAAAAAAGCCTCTGCCACAAGGTTCCCCAACTGGCAAAGTCATTTTGGAATATTTTGAGAACTTATTTTTTCTACAAAATGAGATTAAACACATCTTCATTGTCAAGCCCAACTTTACAAAGTACACTGAGGCTAATGAGAGCTACAGGAAATTGAGGAACATGAAAATCCCCAGTGCAGAAAAATGGCAGGAATTCATTGATTTGATATAAAGGTTTGCAAACAAGAGCAAAAAATTACATGAAAAGCAAAACATTACTGTTACGTAAAGGTAAAAGTCAGATTAAAAGTGTATCAGGGTAATGATCAGGGTCAAAGAGTATCAGTTAAAACAATTTTTACTGCTGATTATTCCTCATTTTACAGCAGTCAAGCAGTAAGAAAACAACGTAAAGAGTATCTGAATATAAAGTACAGGATGAAGAGTGTATTACAAGTTATCTTCCAAAGATATTTTTCCAAGTTCCAGCAAGCATTTCCAACAACTGCAACAAAGCAATAAATTAAGATAATTAGTCCTATTTTTTATTGATAAGAGGACAGCATGCCAGTTTGTTTTGCAGCTGTCCCTCTTTCTATGTAATAATCTTTATTTTTTCCTAGATATATTCTCATATCTCTTAGATATTTTGTAAAACAATCGATTTGTATAAATACTTCTCCTTTTGAAGTATTAAGTGTGGAATAAGATTTGTCAAGACTAATATAAACATTTTTTCTGAATACATTGGAGTTTGTGTGAGTTGATTTGTAAAGTAGCAGATTGGAACTAAGTCAAACAGACATCATAACTCATGATTCTTGTGCTGATCAGATAAGTCAAGTATTTTCCTATTTTCATTGTTTATCTTTATAAGTTCCATCCATACATTTATATGTTTTCTGTCTTAAATGATTCACTAGGAAATATTAAACGTGATTAGTGTTAAAAGCTCCTTGTTTTTTACTAGTTATTCATTGATATGTTTTCTGTTGATAACCGGACTTAAGAATTCTTAAATGCTCTTAGTCCTTGTTTGACCCCTTTCTTTCATCTTCATTTCTGTAACTTAAGGATCCTTCATTTCCCTTTTGTTCAGATCATGCCATTTCATCAAGAAGCCTATTCCAAACCCTTTGAAGGTCATCTACCCCGCCCTTAGTACATTTTCTCTTTTGACCTTATTTCCTGGCTCTTCTTACCAAGAAGTTGAATCCATAGCCCAATAGTCTAGTAGATCCCTCTATGGTTTACCTTTAAGTACCTTTTATTCCCACCAAACATTAAAAACAAACCAATGGTCCAATCATACCTAGCCTAAAATCTTATAAAAAAAATCAAGCTAAATCTTGAGGAGAGATCCCTCTCCGGAATTTGGGAAGGCTAGATCGTGAATTTCAAAAGAGGCTCTTGGTTACCCCTAGTTTTCTTCAACTATAAATCTTCATCCCACAACCTGAGAATTACTAGGGTGATAATAGAATGTATACTCTGAAATATTTTATGCCTTTCACTAAAGTAAGTGCTTATTTTTCCATGATATTATACCTTAGTGTTGCATCTCTCAATGGTTTTTTGTGAAGAAAATGAAAAAATTATGAAATATTTTTTGAAATTAGGACTTATGAGGATAGGAGTTTTAGTAAGGGCTTCTTTGACTTCTTCAAAACATTGTTTAGCCTCTACTGTCCACTTAAGTATTGAATATTTTTTCAACATGTTATTCAAATTTTTAAGTAGTTCTACTGAGTTAGAGATGAATCTTCTGAGAAAATTTATTTTTCCTAGAAATGCTTGTAACTCTTTAATGTTCCTGGGATGACTGATATTCAGGATTGCCCCTATTCTAGCTGGATCAATTCTAATTCCCTCTTTTGAAATAATGTGGCCAAGGATTTTTCCTTCTACTTTGAAAAGAGTCTTTTTAGGATTTAACGATGTACCAAACTTTCTGAATTTAATGAAGACTCTTCTTAAATGGTCTAGATGTTCATTATTTGGTTTGGAAAATATTGTGATATCATCTAGATAAATAAATAGAAATTCATGGATTTCCTTTGCAAAGGCTATGTCCATAGCTCCTTCAAATGTTTCTCTAGCATTCATCAGTCCAAAGGGATTTTTTAAGTACATGAAAGTTCCCCAGGGAGTGGTAAATGTAGTCTTCGCTTGATCTTCAGGTTGGATTAGGATTTGGTTATATCCAGAAAATCCATCAAGTAATGAAATTCTAGATTACCCTACTACCCTCTGTAGAATGTGGTCCATTTTAGGGAGGGGATAGTTATCCTTCAATGATACATTGTTTAAATTTATGAAATCAACAAAGAGTCTTATTTCTCCTGTTTTCTTTCTAGTGGGGACTAAATTAGAGAACTAATGAGAATATCTAATGGGTGCTATGATTTGGGCCTCATACACCCTTTTAACTTCTTTTTCTATCAGTGGTATAAGAACAGGGTTAATTCTCCTAAGATTTTGTTTAAAGGGCTTTTGATTTTCTTTGATTGGTATGTTATGTTGGAAAATGTTAGTATCATAAGCCTTAAGGTCTTCATAAATCTAGGCAAAGACATCTTGGAATTATTTAAACAAGCTAATGTAATTCAATGTTTCAGCTGGAGGTAATGCTTTGGATATCTTGATAAGCTTGGGATTTTCTTTTGTTCCTATGTTGCATTCCTTTATATCTGACCTTAGGGCTTCCATTTTTGGTTTTCTAGATGCATCATTGGAATCAAAAAGACCTTCTAATGGGGCTAATCCCTTAGGAAAAATGTTATCTTTTAGGTTTAAAACTTCTGATACATCATTGGTTAATTCCTCAATTTCTAATATTTCTACTTAAGTGAATCTAGTTGGTTCTATTTTATTTACATCATTTACATATAACTCATTATTCATGGTATAATCTGATGTACAGTCAGTGACTATATTAAATTTATTAAATTCTCCTTCACAATTCACAAAATCATAAATTTGTGAGTCTTATGAAAATATTTTAGAATACTTCAAATTATTAGGAATGGTTGGCCTATGTCTTACCTCAGGAGTGTATTGATCCTTTGGCTGAAAAGGTGACCTGCATGTGCTGGAAAAAGTGGCCAAACTATGTGCCTGCATATTTTGCTTTCTTGGAATAAAAACAAAGTTAGTTTCAAGAAAACAATTTATCAAGTCTAGAATGGTTTCTCTGTATTGGCTAAGTCTACGATTATTAACAATATACTCTCCCTTGATTTGTTTTATGATAATTTCTAAGTCTCCCAAGACAGAAACTCTTTTGGCTCAAAATTTTCTTATAATTTTTATTCCTAACACTAATGCTTCATACTCTGCCATGTTATTAGTGCATTTGAAATTTAACCTGAAAGCATGCCCTTCTGAATGATCATTCTATAAATTATAGATCCATACTCCAACTCCTGCTCCTAATCTATTTACAAAGCCATCAAAATATAAATGCCACATATACTCGAGTTATATTGTCACTATCAATTTTTTTGTGTTTCTTTTCTACAGTTGTGATTTTGTCTTTGCTAGTGTCTGAATTACATAATATACACGAGTTCATGTCAGAATACATAGAATAGATAGGATAATTCTGTTGTTTTTCTGCACTACTGACCATGTATTTCATCAAATTTTCTTTGTAAATCTTCCTTTGCTGACCAAATGTAGAAATTGTAGCATATGACATATCTAATTTCAAATATCCCTAAAATTTTTCTCCCCATGAGCGAGATAGTAACATACCATATCTGGGAGGGATATCAACAACTACTATGTCCAGAACAGTACTCTTTGTTGGGCATTGGACTAGAGTTACATAGAGTTCATTTATCAGGCCAAGATATTTAACTTAAATAGAATCAAAGGAGAACAGGTTTTTGTATTGTCTGGTGATATCTAAATTCAATTTTTCCATGACTGCTTTAGGAATTTAGTTATGAGATGCTCCTGAATCTAACATAGCATTATGTAAGATCTTATCATGAATGTTTAGGCTAATTTATAATGGAAGGACACCACCCTGTTGATGTTTACCATTAACTTTAGGATCAAATAATAGCTCAGGTTGATCAACATTGAGTTTTATAGCATATTCACCTTCTCCTATGTTTAGTGTTTCAATGATTTTGGCCTTATAAGAATCATTTTTCGCCATCTCTGTTAAAGGAACTAGTATTTTCAATTTGTCTATCTCTGTTTTAATATTGAATGGTATTTGAGTTTTGGCTAATTGAATGATTTCAAATTTACCAATTGTGGTTTGTGTGTTTTTGTCTTTTTTATCAACAGTTGGTAATTCAATTTGGGTTTCAATTGTTTTGTTTTCAATTTTCTTCTCTGGAACCTTTTGAGTAGAAGTTGAAGTTTGAGTAGTAGTTGAAATTGTGTCTTCAATCTTTGGGCTAGAAGTTTTATGAGTTTATCTAGGGAGAATTTGTAGATTTTTGGTTACAGGAGCTTCTACTTTTTTCTTAGTTTAGGTTTGGATTGTTTTCTTAGTAGGGGAATCTATGTTATTTTTTATTCTAAGGCTATATTGTTTATGAACTTCATTGATAGAAGATGCATAACCTTGTTTGTTTTTAAAGGACTCTCCAGATTGTAATTGTAATTTTTGTAACATGTATAATTCTTGTTCTTCTTGGGTAAGAAAAGTAGTATTTTCATTGTTTATTCCCATAAAGTTTATCTGGGTGTCCTTGTCTTCTTCAGTTTGATGTGAACTTTTAGGATAATTTTCTTGGAAAGGTGGTCTAATCAGTTGATCGGGTACAAATTCTCTTGATTTACTAGTATTAGGATTTTTCCTGAAGTAGGGATTTCTAATTTGAGTACCTTGTTGATTTTCCCACTGAGGCTTTCTTTCCATTTTTCTAATCTATCTATTAGTCTCTCCATAATTTTAGCTAAACTATCTATCTTAATATCTGATGTGGATGGTTCTTCCTTAATGGTCACTCTTCTTTTATTCCTCATCCTATCTCTTTTAACTAATAATTTAGCTTCTACACTAACTGCATCACTTTTCATATGTTCTAAAGTTGCAGGGTTTCTTTCTCTTAATCGATAGGACATGTCAGCATCAAAACCATCTAGAAATTTGATTAGGGCCAATATCATCCTCATAAATTTCATGTAATCCAAAGTAATAGGCCGTGTTATTTGCATTTTTTTAAGAAGTGTACTGACGAGTACCATCAAACTGAAATATTTTACTCAAGTAATCCTGTGTCATGGCATGTAAAGGGGCCTATAAGACCAAAGTGGCATATCTCGCTGCCATGGCTAAGACCTTAACTTGATTCAAAGGTAAATTAGTGGTTCTTGGAGATGAACTTGAAGTGCTTGGAGAAGACCTTGAAGTGTTTGAGGATGAGATTGGAATGCTGGAATATGAACTTGGAAAAATTGAAGATGAGTTGAAAACTTTAGGTTGGAGAGGAAGTTTAGTTATGAATGGTTCTGTGGAATGAACAGTGGTGGATACTATAGATGAAGTGGTACTAAATAAAGTTGTATTTACAGTTTTAGAAGGAATGGTAGAACGCTTAGGGGTAGCAGCAGTTAGGGAAGCTAATTCAACTCACTATTGAAAATAGGCTTCATCTATATCTTTAATCAAGGTTCAGATAAAAACATAAAATTTATCAAAAGTGTCTAGAACCTGTTGATCTAAATCAAGTTGTATAGTTTCCTTCTTTGCTTCAATAAATTGAATAAAGTTAGGGTCTATTACACTATCAAATATTTATTTTTCAGATTTGGTTCTAAATAAAGAATGCTCAAATGATAAATTGAATTGAATATCATGTATGCTTGATAAATCTTTAGGAAGTGAATTAGCTTTGATTAATTGACTACTACTTCCTAGACTTTCTACTTTTTTATATTTTCTTAAATTCTATTATGATCATAAACCATTGTAGCAGGTTGTGGATCAGGATGAGCCCTGGTATAATATGTTCTTTTAGAAGCCATAATTCTAACTTTCAATGATAATTTTTAACAACCCTCTAAAACCTTCATGTGCAAAAATGAGAAAAATTGTTTCCCTTAAGATTTATTTATCTAAGGATTGATTTCCCTAGTATGGTCGCCAATATGTTATCACTCTGAAATTTCCCAAGAGTTTTTATGTATGTTAAAAAGAAATATCAAAGGTAACTACTATCCACTTTTGGAGATCAATATCTAGCCTTACTAATGCTTAGAGAGGGCTCTCTCTTAATGATTTAATTTTTTTTATTTTAATAGATTTTAGGCTAGTTATGTATGATTGATTAGGTTTATTTTGATTGATTGATTGGTTTTGGTAGATAACTGGAATTAATGATTTAGATCGATAGATGACTTTTCATTTTCCATTGGGCTATGGAGTCAATATGCTCTTAAAATAGAAACAAATTATAAAGGAAGTGTTACACCGCAGGATAACTAAGCAAAATCAGATCTCAAGGTTGATTGGTGAAGTGGTTTTCAATCGGGATCAAGGAGCAGTTATGGATTCCTTAAACTAGATAATGAATGAAGTTGAAGAGGTTCAATCGGGATGAGAGAGAATTTAAGAATTCTCTAAACTAGATATCAGAAGAAAACATAAAAATGTTTAACAGTTAAAAATAGAGTGTATTTAAACAAATTCTGAAAATAAATTCTTGCAATAAAATTAAAATTAGAAAACATGCAAGTTTATCGAATACTTAAGAAAAGAAACATGAACAATTGAAATATACTTCATTGATATAGCTCAACACATGAATCCTGTAAAGAAACACCTTTATTACTTGTCATGTTTGTCAACTAGAAATGGAACAATAATGCTCTAGTAAATAGATCAATCAGCTCTATAAATATTCATAAATCCACACTAATCGACCCTTGATACTTCAAATGGAGAAGTATTAATACAACACTTTACAAAATATCCTGTCAACTGATTTAGGATTTTATTTAAGGAAAATAAAATATCTTCATGCAAGAAGATAGAGACACCTATTAACTAACTGCAAGTTGTCCCTATTTTATTTGATTGATGTTATATGTTTGTTTATTTCCTTCTTGTTGTCTTTCATGAGCGCTGTCTTTGACTTGTTTTCTTTTACGTTATCTTTCTTTCATTTGTATTTCGTCTGTCTACTCTTTAACCTGTGTGCTTTCTTTTACCTATATTTGCTTTCACGTGTCATAGTAAATTACACCATTTTTCCCATGTCTCTTCATCTAGAATTTTAATCTTCACCATCCTTCACTAAATCTCATTTCCCTCTACGTATTTGGGAAATGTGGTCTTATTCACAAAAAGGTGGTTTACTTCATGTTGGAGGTAAAAGTAAATGTATAAAGTTTGAAGGAGTAATTTTCCTATGGGCATGCCCTTCATTGATGAATTTTTGGAAGTCTCTTTCGCTACTTCCCTCATATTTTTATCATAATATTCCTGTATCATGAGTTTATCACTGATTACAAGAGGATTAGGCAGACCTTTCTGCCTCAACACATCCAGTTCCCTCATATTTTTTTCATAAACCTGTTCACTACCAGTTCCATTGTTTGGCATTTGTCTTCAAGTTGTATCGTCATATTTCTCATGGAAATTACTTTCTTCACCTCTAAGATATTATCTATTCGGTCTGCTATCCCATGTTCTTCTAATTCCTGTTTATTTTTAGAATTCAGGAACTTTATTATCTTAGCAGCTTCCTTTGGTTTCTTTCCAAAATATTCTTTGAACTTTTGAATTGCATTACCAACTTCCATTATCAAGTCCTTTTGTTCAAATATAACCTGTATAGAATGTCAAATATCATTAATTGAGTTAATGATATTGGCCCAAAAATGTTGTTTTTCTTGGGCTAGAGGTTCTTTCAGTGATAACCCCTTTTCTAATGTATGGATTATTTCTATTAATATGTTTGATTTATGTGTTTGTGATTGATAAATTACTTCTGTCAATTTATTCGTATCTTCAAAACTATTTACTTTGAATTTGAGATTGTTAATTTCAGTAGTTTGAATTTACATATCCTATATTTCCTTGATAAATTTGCAAGACTCATCAATGGGAAGGGCTGTTGGGATAGATGATGTTGCTGTTGATGTAGTTTTTGGAACTATTGTTGATACTGAAGTTGTTGTAGGAAATGGGGCTGATGTAGATGATATAGGAATAGCATTAATGGGAATTTCTTCCATGCTGGCTTGCTTTTCTTGCACTAATGTTTCCATTGTTGTTTCCATTTATTTCAGTGGAGCTGTCAACTTAATGATGAGATTCACCATTTCATCCTTTTGATTTTCATTTTCCAAAACCTCCTTGGTTTGTGGATGCTTAGTAGCTGGTAACTTGAGTTGTTTCTTAAATGCAACTATGTCTACATTCTTCTTCTTCATTAGTTCTTCTGCTGCTTTAATGTCTTTTGGATTATGTCCAGCTTCCATTACTAAATATTCAATTGAATTTATCCTATTATCCTTAGCTTGTGAAAAATATTTCTCTAGCTTTAACTGTGTCCTTATAATTTTAGAGAATTTTGTGACTTCTATACACTTAAAGCTTTGTGTGTCATAGTGGAATAGATCATTTCTCCTTCCTGTTTGTCAAACTCAGTCTGACCAATTGGGTTCACATATTTGGCAAGAACTTCAAAGGTTGTCTTCTTATAACCTTTTGATGATTTTTGGCCTTACACTGTTGGCTATAAAAATATCATTTTCATATTTCTTGTTTTATAGTCAAATGTTGATAGCAACCTTTTCTATTCACTAGGAGTTTTATTCCAATACTTGGCATAAGTTTAGCTTTCAATGCTTTATTCCTGATTTTGATTTCTTTGTATTTCTCCATGATATATTTATCATTCTTCATTGGTTTCCTAGATGATGAAAACTATGCACTGTTATGTTTCTAAATGATTTGTGCACTCGAGGTTGATGGTAGTTGTGTTTCTTCTGAAATAGCTGGAGGTGCATCATCTCTGACAACTATATATGTTTCAATTGTTTCCACTGTATCAACTGTATCAACTGTCTCTATCACTGGATTAATTTTTTCCTTCTTCCTATACATAAGCTTGAACTTAACATCAAAAGTGGTTTCTATAGAATAAGAGCCTTCCTCTCTTGATCTCTTTGAATTTCTGTCCTCTGGAGCTGGAGTAAGTAGAATGGAACTAATATCAACCTGCTTCTCCACTTCGTATAAAGTATTTTCCAACCACTTTGACTGGTTGGAATAATTTTCAATTTTTGGCTTTGATTCATGAATGAAAGGGGTCAATTTGAACTTGACTCTTAATTTAATTATAACATCGAAGGGGTCATAAGACCATTTGAAACTGCTACTGAACTTGAACTCTTCTAAAAATTTGTCTGCTCGTTGTCCAGCATTTCTATTATTGCATATGAAAGGCCCTAGCTGGTTTTTAATATTGAATTAAGTCTTCTTCTTAGGTGAAAGGAATTTGACTTCATATGAATTTAAAATATGTCTGATGTATTCTAAAGAAAATATCCTCATTTAGAGGTATTTTGGGAGTTTGTATGGAAATAGTGAGCTTCTATACACTCGTATGGTTCTGTTATAAATACCAGTCTCCTGTTTTTCTCTAATATTATAGTTGTAAAACCTTTTTGATCTCTTCACTGACTCTAGGCCGAATGCTAGTGCTTAGCATTTTAACAACTATATGATCAAAATAATCAATGAAGTTTGTGAAGTTGAATTTAGTGGAATCCTTTCTAATCAAGGATGTCCAAAAGACAACAGATTGGGGATTACCCTCTGTGTCTAGTTTTTGGAGGGTAACTACAAACCTTTCTGATTGAAAAAATATAAACATATGGAAAAAAAACAGAGGAGTATTTGAATACTCCTTCTTCTGTAAATTTTATCAATTGGTCATGGATTGCATCTGCTAGATATTGGGCAAAATTAACGGTTTAAGCTAGAGGTTGACCTGGGAAAAATATGGATATGAAACAAACAATAGATGCATATACATGTTAATAAGTGAAATATTCTAAAATTCATGATATCATATTTACAATCTTCTTGGTTCTTTCCGAAAACATAGAAGTTGAGTATGGAGGATCGCTTTTAGGGGTTTCTACTCATGGAGGGAGGAAATTCTGAAATATTTGGAATATTTTAAGAAAGTCTAGTTTAAAGTAGAGTTCAGTAAGGGCTTCAATGGATAAAGGAACTTCATAATGTTGTGGTTGAATCTACAGCATTTGATTGATGGATTGAGCAATAACTTTAAATAGGATTTCTTGGTTTGGGGTAACTAAAGCTCTTCGGTTGGGAAAATAATTGATCTGGAAGAGTCTAATGAGTTCTGGGAACTGAATGGTCTGAGGGAATATGTATTTGGGTAGGTTTGAATCCAAAATATGGATATCATCTTCCTGGTGAATAAATTTTTCATGGCTCCAGCAATGGAGCTCCAAAAATTTGAAATCGGTGACAGTATCGTTGTTTTTGAAGTCCCTTTCAGGCAAAGGGGTGTGATCAACATCTACCACAGGTGGTTTTAAAGGGTTTATGGTTTTTATGCTTTAGGAGGCCATTAATTCATTCAATTATAAATTTTTGTGCTTAATTAATGGTTTCAGGTACCTAGAATTACCTGAAAAATAGTTGAATTTGGTCTGCTCAAGTCGAGGCGGTAGCAGGGTTCGATCCCTGTCAAAAATGGCTTCAAACCTGGCCAGTAAATGATTTTTTGGTATTTTCTCAATTTCAATAGAGAATAGGGAAATAATGATAAAGCGAGGTTTTATCACTTTTAAACATTGGGATTATCACAATGGCGCGGGGACTTTATTTGAAACAATGGTGGTTTCATCGCAAGGTGCGAAGATGGATTATTGCACCGTGAAAATAAGTTTGGGGGATTTAGGATGGGGGACGCGATAAGCTATGGTAGTGTCGTGTGGCAAGGGGGTGGGGGTATGAAACCACCCATTTTTCACCCCCCTCCATTTGTTTTAAATATCAAACGTCGGGTGGTACGAAAAGGTTAATTGGTCATTGGATCTAGCTAGAGGTGATCTAACGGCTAATGGATTTTCACCTTTTTAAAGGAATTGGGGTCAGGAAATGGATAGGCAGAGGGTTAAATGAAATGTCAGTTCGAGTATTACATGTGAAGGGGTAAATGATATAAAGTGGGTCAGGATATATATTAAATCGAAAGGTTAACATGTAATGGGGGGTTTAAATAAAGTGGGACCCAAGGTTTATATAAAGCGGAAAGGTTTTAAAATGATACCGGGAGGGGTTAAATGAAGTGGGACCCAGTATATGTTAAGTGTAATGTTCCTAAATTAGCTTCAACAAATTGGAACATTAATTTTTCCTTGTTCATTTTTGTATTTCATGATTGATGAATCAAATGTAAAGGAGGTCAAGAAAAAATCCTTAAGTCAAAGAATAAATACATGCCCAATGTGAAAAGGGTTAAATTTGGGCCTTTTGTAACAAAATCCACTTGTGTGTGAACAAAAAATTTACCACCTTGGAGAACCAGCGCAGTTTTGGAAGAGGGATCCAATGTGAAAGGGGTTAAGTCCATTGAAGTGGTTTAGGGTTTGTGCACCCCTTCAATTTATAAAAAGGAGGAGAGGGCTCAAGAAATGGTTGTTGAAGGATTTTTGAAATATATTTTTCTTGAGAAAATCTAGCTCCCTTGGTTTTTCAGCCTAAGGGAAGAGGATTTCCTGTTTAGGAATCCTCCCTCCTTCCTTGAGTAGCTCATGGACGAGAATGCACTGAAATGAGCCACTATCTGTAATTTTGGCCAAGCTCCATCTATTAGCAGCGTTGGTCCTGTTGAGGATTTTGCAGTTGCTTGAGTTGCAGCAAGTGGTAGTCTAGATCTGCAGAGATCTAGTTGTTTTAGAGAAGATTTCTCTTAGGGAGGGTGTCTTGTGACCACCCGGAAGAGGATCTCTCTCCCATTTTGTATTCAGATCTGTATTTTATAGTTTTTACTTTAGTTCCATTGAGCTACAGTGTATTCCCTTCCATGAACTGCATTTTCTACATTGGGGTTTAAATGTTATTCCAGTTTTGTGTAAATCCGCTCTCAAGTGATTGAGGCTTGCCTTTCACTTTGTAATTCTTTCAAGTAGCTGTTGTTAAAAGCTATTTCATATCTGATTTCATGTATAATAAAATTCATATTTAGAAATTACAAGTTTTCTATAGTTTTGTAGCTTTAAATTTCAGATCTACTCTTGTACTTGCATTATTTTGATGAAATCCCAAGGGGATCGGACATAGGAGGTTGAGTAGTTTCCAGATCTGGTATGGATCTGATGTTTCAGCCATAGATATGAAATGTATCTGAGTTTTCAATTACAGCAGCTGAAGCCCCTGAAAAATAACGCTGATATAGTCTGTAGTCTTTCTCCTATGTTGCAGCACCTCAATCTTGAGGGTTATTTCATGTAAATCTCTGTTTTTCTTATATATTTTTCTTAAGCTATGAACCCGAGCTGATTTTATGATGATTGTGTCATGTTCCAACTAATAGCTTCAGAAAATCATGCTGCTTGAGCTTGAGTATTTCTGCATATTCAAAGTCATGGGGATTGGGTGTTTTTCTTGACTAGTCAGGAAGGAGGAACTGTTTAAAATTGAAAAACTTATTTTTTTTTGTTGAAATTAGACATGGGAGTCTCTAATAACCTTATATATCATATACAACTACTTTCCCACCTTATTTCTACGTAGATCCCTGATTATACTTCTTTTAGGGCCTAAATACTCACTTTTCCCCAACCCTTGGTTCATAAAATGATATATAAATAATTGATGTAGTTAAATACATGTATATATATCTATTGCATATTTTTTTAAGCTTATTAAACAGTGAAATACCATTATAAAGTTTCCAGATTGCTGCAGTCCCTTATTTTGGCAGTTTTCCAGGAAACTAAGTGTGGGAGAATTGTTTAACCCACGTAGTCTGATTTTATTTTGATCTCCTCTTCGAATTGGGTTTTATATTATCATATATAATTGTTCCAAGAGTTTATATTAGATCCCCTCTTGGAAATATTAGCTCTTGACATAGTTCTATAGACAGAGTCTGCTAGTGGGCCAGCTAGCCTCTCGGTCTCATCCTTTCTTGTAAAGGTGACATGCCCGGTAAATGCCCCTATAGTAAATCTCTGGAATAGTTTAGTTTTTATTGTTAATGTTTTTGAAAAAAATGTAATACGATTTGCCGGATTCATGAGCAGTTCCCAATTTGGAACATTACAGTGGTATCAGAGCATGATCTCTGGCATAGCCTATGAGATCAAGCTTTAAGTGAATTAAGAGCAGAAGAAGATATCAGATTTATGGAGAGGATGAGATTACTCTCATCAATTTTCATATCATAAAAGGGCCTCTCCAAGGAGGTTCAACCAATGGAAGAAGAAAGGTGCAGTGAAACTCCAAGAGGGTTTCAAAGCAGAAGAAGCTACAGTGAAATTCCTAGAGAATTTCAGGAAGATGAAGGAGTACCCAGTACTTCTTATGATGCGTGTGAGCACTCAGCCACACAATATGATTTACAATGTTGTCACATCCCCACTTTCTTGCTGAGAGAAAGAGGAGAAGAAGAAGGAATGACAGAAAAAGAGATTCCCCCACTCTTTTTCCAGACCTTGAAGGATATTCAAGAAAATCTCAAGGTGGTTGAGTAGGTAGAGACTTGTACCAGTGCTGGCACAACCTTGGAGGAGCAGCCTTCATGTTTAATGGAGGAAGACTACATAGTTTCAAAAGAATTTCTTGCTTCTACATTTCACCAAGGTATGGTCAAGAACTCATCTGTTTTCATTTCAGCCCATTGCATGGGGAGACCTACATTTCTATGTGTTGTTGATCTAGAACAATAGATTTTCATTGTGCTATGCAAGAGCAGTAAGGGAGGAATAAGATATTCCCTTGGAGATATCAAAGGGGCTGCATTTCACAAGCCCTTGAGATGGAGAAGGTGCAAAAGCATGGGGATACTGAGAGATGACGGGGAAGAGGGCCAATCTCACTCCTATCTATTTCAAAAGGTTGATGCATCGAAAGAGGTGATTGGATTGCATAGTGGAAGCATGGAGGGTTTTCCCCATTCATGTATTCAGTCACCACTAGAAGATGTCTCATTTCCTAGAGACATTGCACCACAGAATCCACTTGATCAGCAAGAAGATGTGAATGCTTCACATGTTGAGGCATTTCCCATTGATTTCAGAGAAGTGGAGACCTTGGGAGGTCTTGATGGAGCGCTGAGAGTCATGAGTAGGCTCAAGGAGGAGAGAAGCAGTCTCTCAACATCATCCACACCCACTCTCATTTAAGTTTCTGCACTGTGGCAGGAAAATTAGGGGAAGGATAGCAACCTTCCCACATCTACATTTGGCATGGGAGCTATGCATGCACATGACTCTTGGGAAGAGTTGTTACAGTCTTATCTCTTCTCCTTGAGAATGGAAGGAGGCTCATCTATGAGTTGCTCCCATTGCATGAACAAAACTTGTGGGAAGGGTTTTGATTATTTTTATTTATCTCATGTATGCATGCATCCCTTAACCACATATGTGCAGGATGTTGCTCCAAGGGGGAGAATTCTTATTTTTAGGTTGCATGGTATACTTGAGGCCATCACCAATGTTGATAACTATTCCCTAGGAGGACTTGGGGAGGAATTCTATTTTGGAGGACATGCTTACATTGCCTCATCCATCATACACTTCCTCCAAGCTTATGAAGAGATTGGGGAAGCATGCAAGTGGTTGGAAGAACACATTTTTCAGAAGTCTCTATTGAAGTTCAAGTACAAACTGCGTTGGTTGCATATGAGGGATCATTTCCCTTCACATTTGTTGCATATGGCAGCCAACATGAACTTTATTCTTGCTCCCTATGTTGCTGATGTTTCTATTTTTAAGAGGAGCATATGTGGGAGAGGAGGAATGATACATTGGATGAATGTATCCATTGGGAAGGCACTCTCCCACACTCATTTGTATTTCAAAAAGAGGAGGGAACTTTTTGTGGCTGCTGCATGGTACATTGTATCATCCTCTACAAAGGGTCATGCATTGAGTTTGTATCATGAAGGGAAGCCTCTCACATGGGAGGAATTAGAGAAAGACATGTTTTGCTTGATCTCCATTAAGCCAACTCTTATTTTCCTCTATCATTTCCAAGCTTTGAAGAAGCTTATTTCAGCAAGCAAGTGGTGGGATGGCCACTTATGGTTTCATGACCTGAGGCAGCAAGATGATGGAAAGCACTGGTCTCAAGGGAGGGACTATTGTCACCATCCATCACATCATATGGCACTTAGTCCATATGTCTTTTGGGAGCATATATGGTGAAGATAAATTGTTCACAGTATGCATAAGATGGTGGGAAAGGAGGTTCACTGAAATCGATGGAGGAGATCATGAAGTTTCAGATTCCTTTTGGCTTCATGGTGACCACATTTTTGCAGCACAAGATCCACAGCTCCACATCCATCAACAGTGGGAAGAGGGACAACATGAGTTAGATATATTCATCCCTCATTCCCGGCCTTGTAGCCCCTACTCACTGCACATCATGGGGATTAATGATTATTTTTATGAGCTATCAAGGATGGCTCCTTTTATTTGGATTATCGCATGGGTGTGGGAGACACTCATTGGGAAGATTTTTCCCCATGCTCTTCATCACTCCTACTTGATGAGGCCATTGAGCAAAAAGAAGATCACCACTTGTACCCCCATTTCTCATGATGTACACTTGCTAGATTGCACTTGGAGAAGGTCATTGGAGGGAAAATTCATTTCTTACCATTTTCAGCCATGGTGGGATCCATCGATGAGGCCATAGAAGGGGAAGGAGAAGTCTAGTTCTTCCTTGTAGTTGCTTGAGGACAAGCAACATTTGGGAGGGGGAGACTGTAATGTTCCTAAATTAGCTTAAGCTAATTGGAACATTAATTTTGCCTTGTTCATTTTTGTATTTCATGATTGATGAATAAAATGTAAATGAGGACAAGAAAAACTCCTTACATCAAAGAATAAATACATTCCTAATGTGAAAAGGGATAAATCTGGGCCTTTTGTAACAAAATCCACTTGTGTGTGAATAGAAATTGGACCACCTTAGAGAACCAGCACAGTTTTAGAAGAGGGATCCAATGTGAAAGGGGTTAAGTCCATTGAAGTGGTTTAGGGTTTGTGCACGCCTTCAAGTTATAAAAAGGAGGAGAGGGCTCAAGAAATGGTTGTTGAAGGATATTCGAAATAGAGGTTACTTGAGCAACTCTAGCTCCCTTGGTTGTTTAGCCTAAGGGAAGATGATTTCCTGTTTAGGAATCATACCTCCTTCCTTGAGTAGCTCATGGAAGGGAATGCACTGAAATGAGCCACTATCCAACATTTTGGCCAAGCTCCATCTATTAGCAGCACTGGTCTTGTTGAGGATTTTGCAGCTGCTTGAGTTGCAACAAGTGGTAGTCTAGATCTGTAGAGATCTAGTTGTTTTGGAGAAGATTTCTCTCAGGGAGGGTGTCTTGTGACCACCCAGAATAGGATCTCTTTCCCAGTTTTTATTCATATCTGTATTTTATAGTTTTGACTTCAGTTCCATTGAGCTACAGTGCAGTCCCTTCCATGAACTGTGTTTTCTGCATTGGGGTTTAAATGTTATTCCAGTTTTGTGCAAATCTTCTCTCAAGTGATTGAGGCTTGCCTCTCACTTTGTAATTATTTCAAGTAGTTGTTGTTAAAAGATATTTCAGATATGATTTGATGTATAATAAAATTCATCTTCATAAATTCTGATTTTTCTGCAGTTCTGTAGCTTTAAAGTTCAGATCTACTCTTGTACTTGCATTATTTTGATGAAATCCCAAGGGGATCGAACATAGGAGGTTGAGTAGTTTCTAGAT
This sequence comes from Pinus albicaulis, assembly GCA_034641835.2. Classification (NCBI taxonomy): domain Eukaryota; kingdom Viridiplantae; phylum Streptophyta; class Pinopsida; order Pinales; family Pinaceae; genus Pinus; species Pinus albicaulis. The sequence goes on from CM076581.1 coordinate 1,169,490,854, forward strand.
ATGGTATGGATCTAATGTTTCAGCCATAGATATGTCATAGATATTCTTTTTCACTTAAATCAGCTGAAACTCCTGAAAAATAATGCTGATACAGTCTGCAGTTTTTTCTCGTATGTTGCAGCACCTCAATCTTGAGGGTTATTTCATGTAAATCTTTGTTTTTATTACGTATTTTGCTTAAGATATGAACCCAAGCTGATTTTTTGATGATTTTGTCATTTTCCAACTAATAAATTCAGAAAATCACCCTGCCTAAGCTTCAATAAATTCTGCATATTCAAAGTCATGGGGATTGGGTGTTTTTCTTGACTAGTCAAGGAGGAGGATCTGTTTAGCATAGAATTTTTTCTTTTTTTTGCTAAAATTAAACATGGACGTCCCTCATAACCCTGTATATCATATCCAACCACTTTCCCACCTTATTGTTACACAGATCTCTGATTATACGCATTTTAGGGCCTAAATCCTCACTTTTCCCCAACCCTTGGTTCATAAAATGATTTATAAATCATTTCTGTAGTTCAATACATATATTTATATCTATTTAATCTATTTTTAAGCTTATTAATCAGTGAAATACTGTTATACACTTTCCAGATTGCTGTAGTCCCTTATTTCGGCAGTTTTCAAGGAAACTAGGTGTGGGAGAACTGTTTAACCCACATATTCTGATTTTCTTCTAATATCCTCTTGGAATTTGGTTTTATATTATCATATCTAAGGGATCCATGAGTTGATATTATATCCGCTCTTGGAAATATTAGCTCTTGACATAGTTCTATAGACAGAGTCTGCTAGTGGGCCAGCTAGCCTCTGGGTCTCATCCTTTCTTGTAAAGGTGACATGCCCAGTAAATGCCCCTACAGTCAATCTCTGGAATAGTTCAGTTTTTTATTTTTTATTTTTTTTTTAAAAAAGGAATATGATTTTCCGGATTCATGAGTAGTTCCCAATTCGGAAATTTACATTAAGTGATTTAAACTTTGGATAAGTGGGTTTTTCATGTTTTTTATGAAAAAAGAGAGTTAGTAAAGGGGAAGGGGTCTTTAATAATGGAAATGGGGTTTTTAAGAAGGGAAAAGTGTTTTTTAGGAGGGTAAATGGATTTTACAAGGGAAAATTATTTCCAAGAGAGAAAAAAGGGATATTATCAAGGGGTAATGTTAGAAAGACCTTAGTGACAAGAGATAAACCAAATGATGCTCTCTACAACTTGCGAAAATATTCGACCTACCCTTTGACCTAACATTTCTATTTTCTTTATTGGGTGCATTTGAGCTTGTTGACCATTTTATTTTCTTTTGATAAGCAAACTAACTTATTTCTAACCTTATATCTTCCAATGACTCATATTAAAATTATGAGCTCGTTTTATTCTCTACCTAACTACTGATCTGGCAAGATTAATGTAGGTTTTAACCCTGAACAGAAATTATCTACACACGAATCTTATAACAGAAAATAAACAATTGCGAGAGCATAAAACATAAAACAGATAAGCACAGAGATTTTCCCCTGGATCCCAAATCGGGACGACCAGCTTGATTTTTCATTATATTCCTTTTAGTGTTACAACACATATATATACATGCCGGAGCATACATAAACCCAAATCCATTAACCCTGGATTAGAACATAACCGTAGTTCCCTTGACCGGATCTACAAAAATACCAGGGGCCGAAAACCATCAAACCCCAAAACCATGTGCAAAACCATGCACAAAACCATGGACGTAGACTACCCAGCGGAAATTAAGGAACCAAAATTTCCAGTCGTGGAAAGAATATAACACATACCCAACATTCTCCCACTTGTTGTTTTCTTTCCACAGGGGGGCCACAGGAGGGCTTAGTCATTGGGCCAATTCTTCAACACCCATTGTTCCTCTACACCAAGAGAACTTCTGAGTGCTCACAGACTTCATCAATGCATCTGCAACATTCTTCAAAGTGTCCACCTTAACCAGCCAACACCCCTTTAGCCTCAACCATATCTCTAACGAAGTGATATTGAACATCAATGTGCTTTGGCTTTGAATGATAAGCGGGGTTCTTAGCCAAGAAAATTTCACTTTGGCTATCAAGTCTATCTTTATAGCTCATTGGACCAACCCCATAATTGAACACAATTTCTGCAACCAAACTACTTCCTTTCTTGCATGAGTGGATGCCATGTATTCTACCTATGTAGTTGAAAGAGCCACTACAGATTGTATTTTACTCATCCAACTGACTGCACCTCCAAATAGGCTAAAAACATACCCACTTGTAGATCATCTTTGGTCCAAATCTCCAGCCCAGTCTGCATCAAAAAAACCACAAATGTCTAAAATTCTTTCCAATCCTAGTCTTCCCTGGTAGCATAAGCCATAATCACTAATGCCACACAAATATCTGAAAACCCAGTTCATTGTTGTCCAATGCTCCTTCCCTAGGTTTGACATAAACCTGCTCAATACTCCCACATCATGTGAAATGTTTGGTCTAGTACAGAACATTGCATACATCAGGCTACCCACTGCACTTGCATATGGAACACGGGACATATCCTCCTCTTCTTCTTGTGTCTTGGGACGCTATTCAGCAGACAGCTTTGTACCTAAAGGAATCAGAACATTCACTAGTTTACTATCCTACATATTGAACCTACGTAATATAGTCTCGACATGCTATCGTTTAACCGAGGAGCTACTCTTTTAGATCTCTCTTAATTTCCATGCCCAAAATACCAATTTGCGGCACCCGGATCCTTCATGTCAATTTGGAGAACGGTTGGGTCTTCAAATCTTGGACTTAATTTCTTTGTCATTTCCAGCCAACAACATATCATCTGTCACAGACCAAATAAATAACACGGTCACCAATTAATTTAAAATAAAAACAGTGATCCTCCTTTCTTCTGGTGAAGCCAAGTCCCCGTATATAGGTATCAAATTTCCGATACCACATCCTTGGTGATTATTTTAACCCATACAGAGACTTCTTCAAGCTGCATACCAATTTTTTGTTACCCTTCACCATAAAGCCTCCAGGTTGCTTCATGTAGATCTCCTCTTCTAGATCCCCATGAAGAAATGTTGTCTTCACATCCATCTGTTCTATCTCAAAATCAAATGCAGCAACAACAGATAAAAGTAATCTAATAGAAGTAACTTTGGCAACAGGAGAAAAAATATCACCAAAGTCAATTCCCGGCACCTGGGAATAACCTTTCGCTACCAACCGAGCTTTGTATTTCTCCACCTTGCCTTCTACATTCATCTTCTTCTTAAACACCCATTTTCTCCCAATGGGCTTCCTTCCAGCTGGCAACTCCACCAGATCCCATGCATCATTTTTGTGCAAAGATTCCATTTCATCAACCATGGCCTCCTTCCCGAGTTTTCTATCCTCTGAATCTACGCACTTCTCACTGATAGTTCGGGTTCATCATCGATTATAGTTAAAGGCAAAAGTGAGGCAATGAGATGGACTATATTTCTATACCTTTCCAGTTTGCCACTTCTCCCAGTCTTCTCAAAGTAGGTTTGTGGCTCTTCATCTTACAAAGTCTTCATACACATTGTAGAGTCTGTTTCATCTCCTTTAGCTCAAACTCTATCTTTCGGAGTTCCTTTGATAGAATTCATGTTTAACAACATCTTTCACTTCTCTAAACACCACATCTCATTGAACACAACCTTCCAACCTTGTTTTAAAGGTTCCAAATCTTGTAACCCTTTAAACCATCCCCTTATACCCACTAAATATGCACTTTTTAGATTTAGTATCCAACTTGGTCATTTTCTCCTTTGGAACATGTACATATGCATCACATCCAAATACCCTCAGATGTGAAAGAGAGGATTTCTTACCAGTCCATACCTCATGTGGAGTCTTATCCTTGAATGTTGATGAAGGTGATCTGTTAACCAGGTAACATGTAGCCTCCACTGCCTCTGCCCAGAATTCTTGTCCTAACTTGGTACCATTGAGCATGCTTCTTTCCTTTTCCATCAGCGTTTTTTTCATTATTTATGCAACTTCGTTTTGCTAAGGTGTGTATAGGTCTTTTGTCGTGCTATATCGCACTTCTTACAGAACTCTTCAAATTCCTTCTTACAAAACTCTCCACCACTATCTGTCCTCAACACCTTTGATGCCATAACATGGTCTTTTCTCCAGTGACTAGGCTTTCCATCCCACTTTCAGGAACCACAGAACTGTTACACCCATCAATAACAGTACTACCTTGTAGCTTGTACAGAGTTCTAGTCCGAACTCCCCGCATTAATACCAGTGCTCCCCGAACCATCTTGCAGACATCTTTCTCGAACACTGTATTTACACCTGCATCATCCATCTTGCTTACAAAAATCATATTTCTGGCCAATGTAGGAATATGCAGAACACCGGGAAGTGTTCTAATCCTTCCACCTTGCAGCTTCATCTTGACCTTTCCACGTCCAACAATTCTGGCCTTCCTATCATCCCCTAGGAAGACATCACCACCATCATATTTCTCATACTCGCAGAACCACTCCCTATGAGGAGTGAAGTGAAAGGATGCACCTGAGTCAATCAACCATGACTAATGATCTACATGTGTATTTGAAGAAGAAGCCAAATAGAAATCCCGACCTTCATCCGAGGTGGTTTTAGCCCCTGCAGAAGGAACATCATCAGATCCCTTTCCTTTCTCAGGAGCTTTAGATCTACAGTCCTTTTTGTAATGCCCTTCCTTTCCGCATTTCCAACACACCTTTACAATCTTTCCAGGGGATTTAGATCTCCCTCTAGATTTATATCTCCCACTCGAAACCTTATTCTTGTTTCTATTCTGGGACCTTCCTCGTACAGATAAGGCATCTCCATTGTGGCCCTCCATATTTCTCCGTCTCATTTCCTCTGACAACAAGGCTGAGATAATGTCATCAAAATTGAAGGTAGTTGTATTGCTACCTATTGTAATAACCAGACTGTCCCATGAGTCTGGTAGAGAACACAACAAACTGATGCACTTATCTTCATCTGAGATTTTAATATCAACAGAACTGACAGTGACTTACCACGGTATTGAAGGCGTTCGGATGCTCTATCAGAGTCTCCATCCTTCATCCTTAGGTTATCTGACTTTTAGCGAACAACTTATTACGAGGAGACTTAGATTGGTACAAAGTCCCAAGTTTTTTCCCACAAATTCTTCGCCGTAGCTTCCCCAGATACATTCAACAATACTAAATCTGACACACACAACCATATTGTGCTCTTAGCCTTCCGATCCAGTTTCTTCCAGTCTTCATCTGACATTGCCGTTGGTTTAGTACCTGGATCTACTGCGATCCACTGATCTTTATCCCCCATCAGATCCTCCTTCTTGAGCTTCCACAACTCAAAACTCTGACCATTAAATTTCTCGATCTCTATCTTTCCGCCGCTCGCCATATTCTTTCACCGCAAGAATCGATCTCGTAGATCTCCGACTGCACAGGGTCTACCGTAGGCCCGAGCAAAAAACCCTCGACAACAAAGGCGTCCCCTTGAAGCCGAAACAGCTCTGATACCAAATGTAGGTTTTAACCCTGAACAGAAATTATCTACACACGAATCTTATAACAGAAAATAAACAATTGCAAGAGCATAAAACATAAAACAGATAAACACAGAGATTTTCCCCTGGATCCCAAATCGGGACGACCAGCTTGATTTTTCATTATATTCCTTTTAGTGTTACAACACATATATATACATGCCGGAACATACATAAACCCCAATCCATTAACCCTGGATTAGAACATAACCGTAGTTCCCTTGACCGGATCTACAAAAATACCAGGGGCCGAAAACCATCGAACCCCAAAACCATGTGCAAAACCATGCACAAAACCATGGACGCAGACTACCCAGCGGAAATTAAGGAACCAAAATTTTCGCCGGGGCGCTGCCCCTGACCCCGACAGGGGGGGCTATCACCCCCCCTCTTACCCCCCCCGCGCGTGCTTAGTCGTGGAAAGAATATAACACATTCCCAACAATTAAATGGTTTGGTTAGATATTTAGTCACTAACTATCATGACATGAAATTTAAAGGCGTGAATAATCAATATTAAATTGTATGATCATCATGAATTGTGACATTTTTGACAATCTGCACACAATATTATTTGCAAAAGTAAAGTAAACTAAGAGTAGTGGAATTTGAATGTGCAACACTTTCAGAATTTATTTTTGTTTCTTTTTGTGGGGTTCATACTTTATATCCTTTTTGATCTTCTTTTCTTTTGGTCCTTTTATTTTTCTTTTAGGATATACCCACTTTTCATTTTTAATATGGTAAAATATTTGTAGAAAGCAAAGGTATGTACAATATTACAAGACTTAAACAAAGCCAATTCAAAATTATGATACCTATTATTATAGGATCCTAACATTGGCTCCACTTGGGGATGGAATCTCCTGGTGAGATGTCAAGAAATTTCTGATCAGTGGCCTTGGAACTTTGACTTTGCTTTCCATGCAACTTCTATCAGTGATCTCCTTTATTCAAAAATATGGTGTTATACCTTTTAAATCTTAGGGAATTCTCTTCGGATTTAAAATTTAGAAAAAAATCATCCAATCCAATCTAAACTTTTCTATGATATTTACAATGAGAAAAATATAATGAATGAACTACTCGTTAACCTGGTGAAAAATAGTGCTTCAGAATTCTACCATTGAGTGGTCCACCTAGTAGATTTGTTCCATCTAACCTTTTCAACAAAAATGCATTTTTACCTCTATAACCATAAATGAGGTATGGGCCTTTCCAGAGAAAGTCAAATTTCATATGTTTCCATTTGTCTTCCCTTCTAGAATCCCATTTGAGTACTTGATTACCTATGAAAAAATCATCTTCTTTACTTTTCTTATCAAAAATATTCTTGATTTTGTATTGAATTACTTGGGATTTGATATAAACTTCTTCCCTGGCTTGCTACAAATTAATTGACTGATTTATCCTCATCTAGATGTCATTTGGTTCTACTTGCAGCTCTTGAATAATTTTCATCACTGTCACTCCCAATGAGTATGGAAAAATAACATCCATCCGATATATCAATTGATAGGGAGATGTACCAATATATTTCTTGGTAGTTAGTCTATATGCCCATAAGGCATTAGACAACCTTTTATTCCATGTTTTCTTATTATCTTCTAACAGCTTCTTGATGATGTTGACTAGGCTTTTACTTGAAGATTCTTCTAGTCCATTACCTTGGGGGTAATACGAAGTGGAATGACTAAGGGTGATATGGTATTTGTTGCAAAAATCTATCGTTTTCTTGGATTTGAAGGTAGCAACATTATCATTAGTGATCCTCTGTGGGCATCCAAATCTAGAAAGGATATTGTTCTCAAGAAATGATATAATGTCAGATTTTGTGGCTTGTCTAGAAGGGATGACTTCTATCCACTTGGTAAATTAATCAGTGGCTGTCAAAATCCATTTATGCTCGGCAAAGGAGGGTGGGTGAATTTCACCAATTAATTCTAAACCCTATTGTGGAAATGGCATTTCTACTGACATAGGTTTGAGGGGTGGGTGAATTTCACCAATGAAGTCTAAAACCTATTGTGGAAATGGAATTTCTTCTTCCCTTCAAATATCTGGCATTTATGACAGGAGGTCACATATTTTCTAACATCTGCAAAAAGAAGTGGGCTAGTAAAAACCTACCCTCGAAATTTTGGCAACAGTTGTTTTCCAGTAAAGGTGTCCTCCACAATCTCCTTCATGAAATTCCTACATGAGTTTATCACCTTAATTTTTTATTAAACAGTTTAATAGAATGCCACCATGATCTTTACATAATAAAACATTATTTAAAATAAAATATTCCATTGCTTTCATTTTGAAAAATATGCGTTTAGTTCTATATAAACCAAGAGGAGCTTGTAAGTTGAGTAAAACAAATATAATGTATGCATACGAGGGTGAATCTATGAAATATTCACTAATTTGTGGAGTCTCCATCTCTTCCTAATCATTTAGTGTAGCAATGAAATTTATGTCCAAGGCCTGACAGTTTGATTCAGCCATGAATTTGGCTAAACCTTGGCCTTTGATTAATTTTGTAGGCTTTATTTTAATGTCATATTCTAGTATTGTGGAAATCCATTTGCCTCTCTTTCCATCAGGCCCATTCTGAGTTAGAATTTCCTTTACAACTGATTTTTGAACATATGCCACAATGTGAGAGTATAGAATGTATAATCTAAAATATTCTATGTCTTTCACTAAAGAAAGGGCTTCTTTTTCCATGATAGTATACTTTAGTGTTGCATCTCTCAAGGATTTACTAAAAAAATAAATGGTTCTTCATAACCTTCATCATTATTTTGCAACAAGACTGTTGCAATGGTCTGTTCTAAAGCAAATGAAAAAATTATGAAATATTTTTTGAAATTAGGACTTATGAGGACAGGTGTTTTAGTAAGGGCTCCTTTGACTCCTTAAAAATATTGTTTAGCCTCTACTGTCCACTTAAGTATTGAATCCTTTTTCAACATGTTATTCAAATTTCTAAGTAGTTCTGCTAAGTTAGAGATGAATCTTCTAAGAAAATTTATTTTTCCTGGAAATGCTTGTAACTCTTTAATGTTCCTAGGATGACTGATATTCAAGATTGCCTCTATTCTAGCTGGATCAATTCTAATTTCCTCTTTGAAATAATGTGTCCCAGAATTTTTCCTTCTTCTAATCCAAAAAGAGTCTTTTGAGGATTTAACGATATACTGAACTTTATGTATTTAATTAATACTCTTCTTAAATCATCTAGATTTTCATTATCTAATTTGGAAAATGTTGTGATATCATCTAAATAAATAACTAGAAAGTCATGGATTTCCTTTGCAAAGGCTATGTCCATAACTGTTTTGAATGTTTCTCTAGCATTCATCAGTCCAAAGGGAATTTTCAAGTACATGAAATTTCCCTAGGGAGTGGAAAATGTAGTCTTTTCTTGATCTTTAGGTTGGACTAGGATTTGGTTGTATCCAGAAAATTCATCAAGTAATGAAATTATAGATGAACCTACTACCCTTCGTAGAATGTACTCGATTTTAGGGAGGGGATAGTTATCCTTCAATGGTACTTTGTTTAAATTTCTAAAATCAACATAGACTCTAATTTCTCCTGTTTCCTTTCTAGTGGGGACTAAATTAGAGACACAATCAGAATATCTAATGGGTGCTATGATTCGAGCCTCATACATCCTTTTAACCTCTTTTTCTAACAATGGCATAAGAATAGGGTTAGTTCTCCTAAGCTTTTGTTTAAAGGGCTTCTGATTTTCTTTGACTGGTACCTTATGTTGGATAATGCCGATATCATAAGACTTGAGGTCTTTATAACTCCAGGAAAAGACATCTTGGAATTATTTAAACAAGCTAATATACTTCAAATTTTCAGCTGGAGGTAATGCTTTGGATATCTTGCTGACCTTGGGATTTGCTTTTGTTCCTATGTTGAATTCCTCTATATCTAACCTTAGGGGTTCCATTTTTGGTTTTATAGCTACATCATTGGAATCAAAAAGATCTTCTAATGGGGTTAATCCCTTAGGAATTTTTTTATCTTTGAGGTTTAAAACTTCGAATTCATTATTGGTTAATTCATCAATTTCTACTATTTCTAATTTGTCTATTTCTACTTTAGTGAATATAGTTGGTTCTATCTTATTTACATCATTTACATCTAACTCGTTATTCATCATATAATCTATTGTACAGTCAGTTTCTATATTACATTTCTAAAATTCTCCTTCACAGTTCATAAAATCATAAATTTGTGATTCTTGTGAAAATATTTTCCAATACTTCAAATTATTAGGAATGGTTGTCCTATGTCTTACCTTAGCAGTGTACTAATGATTTGGCTGGAAAGGTAAGCTACATGTGCTGGAAAAGTGGCCAAACTATGTTCCTGGATATTCTGCTTTCTTTAAATAACAGCAAAGTCAGTTTCAAGAAAACAATTTATCAAGTCTAGAATGGTTTCTCTGTATTGGCTAAGTCTAGGATTATTAACAAGATAGTCTCCCTTGATTTGTTTTATGATAATTTATGAGTCTCCCATGATAGAGACTCTTTTGGCTCCAATTTTTCATACAATTTGTAGTTCTAACACTAATGCTTCATACTCTACCATGTTATTAGTGCATTTAAAATTTAACCTGAAAGCATGTCCTTCTGAATGATCATTCTCTAAATTATATATCCATACTCCAGCTCCTGATCCTAATCTATTTACAGAGCCATAAAAATATAAATACCACATAGACTCCTGAGTTATATTGTCACTATCAATTTCTTTGTGTTTCTCTTCTACAGTTGTGATTTTTTCTTTGCCAGTGTTTGAATTACATAAGATAAATGAGTCTATGTCAGGATGCGTGGAATAGATAGGATAATTCTATGGTTTTTCTACACTAATGACCATGTATTTCATCAAAGTTTCTTTGTAAATCTTCCTTTGCTAACCAAATACGGAAATTGTAGCATATGACATATCTAATTACAGAGATCCCTGTAATTTTTCTCCCCACAAGTGAGATAGTTACATACCATATTTGGGAGGGATATCAGCAACTACTATGTCCATAACAATACTCTTTGTTGGGCACTGGGCTAGAGTTACACAAAGTTACTTTATCAGGCCAAGGCATTTAACTTGAATAGAATCAAAGGAGAACATGTATTTGTATGGTTCGGTGATATCTAAATTCAATTTTTCCATTACTGCTTTAGGCATTAAGTTATGGGATGCTCCCGAATCTAACATAGCATTATGTAAGATTTTATCATGAATGTTTAGGTTAATGTAGAATGGAGGAACGTCGCCTCATTAATGTATAAAATTAACTTCAGGACCAAATAATATCTTAGATTTATCATCATTGAACTTTACATCATCTTCATCTTCTCCTATGTTTAGTGTTTTAGTGATTTGGGCCTTATATGAATCATTTTTCACTAGATCTATTAAAGGAACTGGTATTTTTGATTTGGCTATCTCCATTTGAATATTGAATGGTATTTGAGATTTTCCTAATTAAATGATTTCATCTTTACCAATTGTGGTTTGTGTATTTTTGTCCTTTTTATTAACAGTTGGTAATTCATTTTCGGTTTCAACTACTTTGTCTTCAATTTTATTGTCTTGAACCTTTTGAGTAGAAGTTTAAGTTTGAGTAGAAGTTGAAGTTATGTCTAAAATATTTGGGCTAGAAGTTTTCTGAGTTTCTTTAGGGAGAATTTGTAGAGTTTTGGTCACAGGAGCTTCTTTTGTTTTCTTAGTTTGGGTTTGGACTGTTTTCTTAGTAGGGGCTTCTATGTTTTCTTTTCTTCTAAGGCTATACTTTTTATCGACTTCATTGATAGTAGATTCATAACCTTTTTTGTAGCCAAAGGACTCTCCAGATTCTAATTGTAATTGTTGTAACATGTATAATTCTTGTTCTTCTTGTGTAAGAAAATCTTATTTTCATTTTTTTTTCCCATCAAGTTTATCTGAGTGTCCTAGTATTCTTCATTTTGATGTGAACTTTCAGCATAGTTTTATTGGAAAGGTGGTCTAATTAGTTGATCAGGTACAACTTCTCTTGATTTTCCAGTACTAGGATTTTTCCTAAATTTGGGATTTCTAGTTTGAGTACCTTGTTGATTTTCCCACTGAGGCTTTCTTTCCATGCTTTATAACCTATCCATTAGTCTCTCCATACTTCTAGCTAAACTATCTATCTTAATATCTGATGTTCATGGTTCTTCCTTAATGGTCACTCTTCTTTCATCCCTCATCCTAGCTCTTTTATCTAATAAGTTAGCTTCTACAGTAACTGCATCACTTTGCATCTGTTCTAAAGTTGTAGGGTTTCTTTCTCTTAATTGATAGTACATGTCAACATAAAAAACATATGGAAATTTGATTAGGGCCAAGTCTGGTGGGGCTCTAATGTTCACTAGAATTGCATTATAAATGCTTTTAAACCTAGTACAGTAATCCTGAATAGATTCATTAGTAGATATCCTAATTTTTTTATGTTCAAACCATATCTGTAAAGGTTTTTTCTTTCTTTCCCATATATTAATGAACAATTTATGAAAATAAGATAAATTAGCAATATTATTAGCAGGTAAATATTTAAAACATTTCTTAGCATCTCATGCTAATGTTTGGGTAAATAATATCATTTGTACATCAACCTGATCAATTTCATGTAATTCAAAGTAACAAGTCATTTTATTTGCATGTTGTTGAGCAGTATACCAAGAAGTACAATTAAACTAAAATATTTTACTCTGGTGATCTTATGTCATGGCATGTAAAGGGGCCTATAAGACCAAAGGGGCATATCTAGCTACCATAGCTAAGAGATTAGCTTAACTGGGAGGTAAAGTAGTGGTGCTTTGAGATGAACTTGAAGTTCTTGGAGAAGAACTTGAAGTGTTTGAAAATGAAATTGGAATTCTAGAAGATGAACTTGGAACACTTGAAGATGAGCTAGAAACTTTAGGTTGGAGAGGAAGTTTAGGTATGAATGGTTCTGTGGAATGAACACTGAACAGTGGTGGATACTATACATGAGGTGTTACTAAATAAATTTGTATTTACAATTTTAGAAGGAATGGAAGAATTCTTAGGGGTAGCAGCAGTTTGGGCTGATAATTCAACTGACTATTGAAAATAGGCTTCATCTATATCTTTAATCAAGGTTGAGGTCAAAACATCAAGTTTATCAAAAGTTTCTAGAACGTTTTTATCTAAATCAAGTTGTATAGTTTCCTTCTTTTCTTCAATAAATTGAATAAAGTTAGGGTATATTACACTATCAAAGATTGAGCTTTTAGATTTGGTTCTAAATAAATAATTCTCAAATGATAAATCTAATTGACTAGCATGTATGCTCGATAACTCTTTAGGAAGTGAATTAGCTTTGATTAATTGACTAATACTTCCTAGAATTTCTATTTTTTTATATTTTTTTTAAATTTTGTGACGATCATCAACAATTATAGCAGGTTGTGGATCAGGATGAGCCCTAATATGTTCTTTTAGAAGCCATAATTTTAACTTTCAATGATAATTTTTAACAACCCTTTAAAACCTTAAGGTGCAAAAATGAGGAAAATGGTTTCCTTTATGATTTATTTAAGTAGGGAATGATTTCCCCAGTATTCCCACCAATATGTTATCACTCTAAAATTTTCCAAGAGTTGTTATGTCTGTTAAAAATAAATATCAGAGGTAACTAGTATCCACTTTTGGAGATCAAGATCTAGCCTTCCTAATCCACAGAGAGGGAACTCTCTTAATGATTTAAATTTGTTTATTTTAATAGACTTTAGGCTACTTATGTATGATAGATTGGCTTTGTTTTAATTGATTGATTGGTTTTGGTAGATATGTGGAATTAATGATTTATATGGATAGATCCCTTTCAATTTTCCATTCGGCTATGGAGTCAATATGCTTTTAAAACACAATAGAAACAAATTATAAAGGAAGTGTTACAGGGTAGGATAGCTCAGAAAAATAAAATCTTAAGGTTGAATGGTGAAGTGGTTTTCAATAGGGATCAAGGAGAAGTTAAGGATTCCTTAAACCAGATAATGAAGGAAGTTGAAGAAGGTCAATCGGGATCAGAGAGAAATTAAGGATTATCTAAACCAAATATCAGAAGAAAACATAAAAATGTTTAACAGATCAAAACAGAGTGTATTTAAACAAATTCAGAAATAAAATTCTTGTTATAACATTAAAATTTAGAAAACATGCAAGTTTATGGAATACTTAAGAAAGGAAACATGAAAAATTTAAATATAATTCATTGAGATAGCTCAGCACATGAATCCTTTAACAAAATGCCTTTATTAGTTGTCCTGTATGTCAACTAGAAATGGTACACTAAACCTCAGGTAAATAGACCAATCATCTATATAAATATTCAAGAAATCCACATTAATTGACCCTTCATACTTCGAATGGAGAAGTATTTATACAAAACTTTACAAAATATCCTATGAACTAATTTAGGATTTTTTTTAAGGAAAATAAAATATCTTCATGCAAGAAGATAGAGACACCTATTAACTAACTACAAGTTGTCCCTGTTTTATTTGATTGATGTTATCTGTTTGTTTCTTTCCTATTAGATATCTTGCAGGCTGGTTGTCTTTCACTTGTTTTCTTTTACGTTATCTTTCTTTCATATGTCTTTCATCTGTCTACTCTTTAACCTGTGTGCTTTCTTTTACCTGTATTTTCTTTCACCTGTCACAGTAAATCGCACCATTTTTCCCATGTCTCTTCATCTATAATTTTGATCTTCACCATCCTTTGGTAGATCTCATCTTCCTCTGTGTATTTGGAAAATGTGGTCTTATTCACAAAAAGGTGATTTACTTCATGCTGGAGGTAAAAGTAAATTTCAAAAGTATGAAGGAATAATTTTCCTATGGGCATGACCTTCATTGATGAATTTTTGAAAGTCTCTTTGGCTACTTCCCTCATATTTTAATCATAATATTCTTGTCTCATGAGTTTATCATTGATTACCAAAGGATTAGGCAGACTTTTCTGCATCAACACACCAAATTTGCTCATAAACATGTTCACTACTAGTTCCATTTTTTTCCATTTGTCTTCAAGATGTATCAGAAGATTTCTCTTGGCAATTACATTCTTCACCTCTAATATATTCTCTGTTCGGTCTATCATCCAAAGTTCTTCTAATTCCTATTTATTTTTAGAATTTAAGAACTTTATTATCTCAGGAGCTTCCTCTGGTTTCTTTCCAAGCTCTTCTTTGACATTTTGAATTGCATTACCAGCTTCCTTTATCAATTCCTTATTTTCAAATATAGTTTATAAAGAAGGGAAAATATCATTAATTGAGTTAATTATACTGGCCCACAAATGTTTTTTTGCTTGGGCTAGAGGATCTTTCAGTGATAACTCCTTCTTTAACTTATGGATTCTTTCAGTTAATCTTTTTTATTTCTGTGTTTCTGATTGATACATTACTTCTGCCAATTTATTTGTGTCTTCCAAGCTCTTTACTTGTTCTTTAAGCTTGTTAATTTTAGTATTTTGAATAGACATATACTGCATTGCCTTGATCAATTTGTTGGCCTCGTCTATGGGATGGGCTGTTGGGATAGATGATGTTGTTGCTGATGTATTTTTTGGAACTCGAGTTCATACTGAAGCTGTTGTAGGAAATGAGGATGATGTAGAAGCTATAGGAATAACAGTAATGGGAATTGCTACCATGCTGGCTTGCTTTTCCTACACTAGTTTGTCAATTATTTTTTCCATTTCTTTCAGTTAAGCTGTCAACTAAATGATGAGATTCATCATTTCTTCCTTTTTATTTTCATTTTCCATAACCTCCTTGGTTTTGGATGCTCAGTAGTTGGTAACTTCAATTTTTTATTCAATGCAACTATGTCTGAATTCTTCTTCTTGATTAGTTATTATGTTGCTTTAATGTATTTTGGATTATATCCATCTTCCATTACCAAATATTCAATTGACTTTATCCTGTTATCCTTTAATTGTGAAGAAGCTTTCTCTAGCTTTAACTGTGTCCTTATATTTTCTAGATAATTCTGTAACTTTTGTAAACTTAAAGCTTTGTGTGTCATGGTGGAATAGATCATTTCTCATGCCTGTTTGTGAAACTCAATCTGATCAATTGGGTGCACATATTTTGCAAGAACTTTAAATATTGTCTCCTTCTAACCATCTAATGATTTTGAGGCTTGCACTTTTGGCTGTAAAAATTTCATTTTAATCTTTCTTGTTTTGTAGTCAAATGCTAATAGAAATCTGTTCTTGTCACTAGGAGTTTACTTCGAGTACTAGGAATAAGTTACAACTTTCAATACTTCATTCCTGATTTTCATTTCTTTGTATTTATCCATGATATCTTTCCCATTCTCCACTGGTTTGCTAAATGATGAAACCTCTGCACTGTTTTGTTTCTCAATGATTTTGGCACTAGAGGTTGATGGTAGCTATGTTTCTTCTGAAATAGTTGGAGGTGCATCATCTCTAACAACTATATCTGTTTCAATTGTTTCCACTATCTCAACTATCTCAACTATCCTTATCACTGGATTTAGTTTTTCCTTCTTCCTATACGTAATCTTTAACATAGTATAAGAAGTGGTTTTTACAGAATAAGAGCCTTCCTCTCTTTCTCTCTTTGAATTTATGTCCTGTGGAGCTGGAGTAAGGAGGATGGAACTAGTATCAACCTGCTTCTCCACTTCATGTAAACTATTTTCCAACCACTCTGACTGGTTGGAATACTTTTCAATTTTACACTTTTATTCATGAATGAAAGGGGTCAATTTGAACTTGACTCTTAATTTACTTATAACACCAAAGGGTTCATAAGACCATTTGAAACTACTACTGAACTTAAACTCTTGTAAACATTTGTCTGCTTGATGTCCAACATTTCTGCTATTGCATATGAAATGCCCAAGCTGGTTTTTAATATTGAATTGAGTCTTCTTCTTAGCTAAAATAAAATTGAATTCATCTAAATTTAAAATATCTCTGATGTATTCAAAAGAAAATATCCTCATTGGGAGGTATTTGGGGAGCTTGTATGGAACTAGTGAGCTTACATACACTCTGATTTTTGTATGGTTCTAGTATATATACCAGTCTCCTATGTTTCTTTGCTCTGACAATTGTAAAACCTTTTTTATCTCTTCACTGACTCTAGGTTGAACACTAGTGCTTAGAATATTAACAACTAGATGAAAAAAATAATCAATGAAGTTTTTGAAGTTGAATTCAGTGTAATCCTTTCTGATCAAGGATGTCCAAAAGACAATAGATTGGGGATTACCCTCTCTGTCTAGTTTTTGGAGGCTAACTACAAACCTTTCTTATTGAAAAAATATAAACATATGGAACGAAAGAGAGGAGTATTTGAATGCTCCTTCTTCTGGAAATTTGATCAATTGGTCATGGATTGCATCTGCTAGATATTGGGAAAAATTGAAGGTTGAAGTTGGAGGCTGACCAGGGAAAAATATGGATAGGAAACCAAGAATAGATGCATCTACATGTTCATCAGTGAATTATCCTCAAATGCATGATAGAATAGTTACAATATGCTTTCTTCTTTTTTAAAACATAGAGGCTGGGTATGAAGGATTGTTTTTAGTGGTCTCTACTGATGGAGGGAAGAAAGTTTGAAGTATTTGGAATATTTTAGGAAAGTTGAGTTTCAAGTAGAGTTTAGTAAGGGTTTCAATAGCTAAAGGCACTACATCAGGTTGTTGTTGAATCTGCAACATTTGATTGATGGATTGAGCAGTAAATGTAAATAGGATTTGTTGGTTTGGGGTAACCAAAGCTCTTTTATTGCGTAAATAATTGATCTGGAAAATTCTAATGAGTTCTGGGAACTGAAAGGTCTAAGGGAATATGTATTTAGGTAGGTTTGAATCTCATAGGTGCTTATCACCTACTTGGTCAATAAATTTGTCATGGCTCCAACAGTGGAGCTCCAAAAGGTTGAAATCAATGACAGTATGACTGATTTTGAAGTCCTTATCAGCCAAAGGGGTGTGGTCAACATCTACCACAGGTGGTTACAAAGGGTTTATGGTTTGTATGCTTTGGGAGTCCATTAATTTGTTTAATTATCAATTTTTGTAATTAATTAATTGTTTCGGGTACTTATAATTACCTGAAAAATAGTTGAATTTGGTCTACAGAAGTCGAGGTGGTAGTAGGGTTCAATCATGGGGGAAATGGCTTCAAACTTGGCCGGTAAATTTTTTTGGTCTTTCACAATTTCAACAGAGAATAGGAAAATAATGGTAAAGTGGGGTTTTATCACTTTTAAATGTTGGGCTTATTGCAATGGCACGGGAGCTTTATTTGCAACAATGGAAATTTCATCGCCAGGCAGGAAGATGAATTAGTGGATTATCGCACCGCGAAAACCAGTTTTGTGGTTTTAGGATGGGGGTGTGCGATAAGAAATGGGAATGCCACATGGCAAGGGGGTAGGGATATGAAACCAACCATTTCACAACCCACCCCATTGGTTTTGAAGATCGGACTTCGGGGTGGGGTGCGAAAAGGTTAATTGGTCATTGGGTCTAGCTGGGGACAATCTAACGGCTGACGGATTTTCACATTTTTAAAGGAATTGTGGTCAGGAAATGGATAGGTGCAGGGTTAAATGAAATGTGGGGTCAGTTATTACACATTAAGGGGTGAATAATATAAAGTGGGTCGAGATATATATTAAATAAAAAGGGTTAACATGTAATGGGGGGTTTAAATAAAGTGGGACCCGGGGTTTATATAAATCGGAAAGGTTTTAAAATGATATCAGGAAGGGGTTAAATGAAATGGGACCCAATATATGTTACGTGATTTAAACTTCAGATAAGTGGGTTTTTCATGTTTTTTATGAAAAAACAGAGGAAGTAAAGGGGAAGGGGTTTTTAATAATGGAAATGGAGTTTTTAAGAAGGGAAAAGTGTTTTTTAGGAGGGGAAAGGTATTTTACAAGGGAAAATGATTTCCAAGAGAGAAAAAAGGGATATTAGCAAGGGGAATGTGTTTTTGCATGGGAAAAGAGTTGGGATAAGGGAAAAATGTTTGAAAGACCTTAGTGACAAGAGATAAAGCAAATGATGCTTTCCACAACTTGTAAAATTATTCTACCTACTCTTTATCCTAACAATTTTATTTCCTTTATTGGGTGCATTTTAGCTTACTGAACCTTTTATTTTATTTTGATAAGAAAAATAACTTATTTCTAACCTTATATCTTCCAATGGCTCATATTAAACTTATGAGCTCATTTAATTCTCTACCTAACTACTGATCTGCCAAGATTAAATGGTTTGGTAAGATATTTATTCACTAACTATCATGACATCAAATTTAAAGGCATGAATAGTCAATATTAAGCTATATGATCATCATGAATTTTGGAATTTTTGACAAGCTGCACACAATATTATTTGTAAAAGTAAAGTAAACTACGAGTAATGGCATTTAAATGTGCAACACTTTGACAATTTATTTTTGTTTCTTTTTGTGGGGTTCATATTTTATATCCTTTTTTGATGTTTCTTTATTTTGGTCCTTTGATTTTTCTTTTAGGGCATACCTTCTTTTCATTTTTTAATATGGGAAAACATTTGTAGAAAGAAAAGGTATGTACAATATTACAACACTAAACATAGCCAATTCAAAATTATGATCCCTATTATCATAGGACCCTAACATGTCCTATGTACTTTGTGTATCTATAAATTTTAGGACAACAATGTAGACAATTATAGAACCATACCTCTACTAAAGGCCCCACTCTATCTTTTATAGAAGGCTCAGGCCCACTCTCACCAACCATTTTCCTAGTCCTTCAAGGCAGTGCACCTGTACCTACCAAGAAGACCACAATAATCTGAAAATGAAAGACATAAACAGCATAATAGGTAAAAAAAAACTTAAAATTCTCTTTATTACACTGCTTGTTAAAGCCAAATTATTATAATAAGTTTTAAGTCTCTTGAAACTGTGAGTGTATCCCATACATGGGATAAGTATTCTAACCTGAAAAATTGTATAAAGAAAATCGTCTTGAACTTGACTCTGTTGGAACTACAATCACAACATTTGAGTCATCTAACTTTTCAATGTGACCAAACTGCATGGCTGTACCAGGAATCTCATCAGCAACAGGTGTAGTTGAATTCAAATTTCCACCCTCGCTTTTATGCCCATTTTGGTCAGTTTCATGAACACCATCTCCCTTGATGGCACTCTCACCATTTTTCATTCTACCCCTAGCAGAGATTGTTGTTCCCATTATTAAATTGTCCTCACCATTAGCACCCAGAGTTTTTTTTTTCACATTAGTGTTTGCAATATCAAATCTATCACTACTATCACTCTCTCCTATTATAATTTTTTCACTACCTTTTGCAACAAATTTCTTCACTTTCATTGCCTCCTCTATTTCCTTTGCACCATGACCTAGATTTGGCATCAACATCATGAAAATCGCTAGCTTCAAAAGCACTCTCACTATCCTTAGTCAATATTTGAGGACTCTCTTCCCCCTCATCATCTTCATCAGTATCGTGTTCTCCTCCTCCCTCGGCACCACACTCAACCTCTTCATCTTCATCTCTATTCCTATAATGCCTATTTGCACTATTATCCTCCCCTCTAGGCATAACATCTGTACCAGACACTAGATTTCTAGCATTGGCATACAATGTGTTTTGTCAACACTACACTACCACACTTTTATCAACAAAAATACTCTCAAGAACTCTCATCCAAACTACCCTTACTGCACTAGATTTCATGAGTGTGCGACATAGTATATCTGATGTGTGCTGGAGGAGAACAATGGCCAAGAAGTCCAGGTATAAAATAACAATAATTTCAAGAAAATAAAAAAGGATTATAGTAATAGTATTAGAAATAGCAACATGGAAATAACCCTACAAACACCCTAAACACTTAGATACTTATCTTTCGAAGACTAGATCTTATCTCCTTCCATTGTTTTGATTTCATATACATTGAATGATTCCATTTTCACCATATGAAAATGCTACTGTTATAAGAACAAGAGAAATTCATAGCTACAACTTGACCTATGGCCCAATTACGTAACAAAAACTCAATCCTCTTTTGAACTTCTCAGAACACCTTATAATACAATCCTAGAAAAGTGCAATTAAGTCAACGTATAAGAAACAAGATATCACTTCTAGCAACTATAGTAAAATTTTCCAACATTAATACCCTTAATAAGACATCTTTGGTATCAGTTTTGGTAGCTGTAGTTTCCAATCATTTATACCATTAGTAGGACATCTTTAAGTTTTGTAATAGGGAGCCAGGTTTCTTATTCAGCCAAATTGTTTGCAACAAGTATAAAAAATCCATCCTTTCGCACCATCTTAAAGGTAATAAATAGTCATCTTTTCAAACCATTTACATTATAAAGTGTCATCAGCACATAAAAATTAACCTCTTATGTCTACTGTGGAATTAAAGAATTACAATCTGAATCAATAATCCAAAAAATGAGGCACTTTGTATTTTTCATGCAAGGGCATTAAGATTTCTGTATATTCTGAAAAGAGAAATAAAATGCACAAGGTTCCAAAAATATTTAAAACTATGTTTTGCTCATAATTCTAAAAAAATCCTAGAACATTTAAAATTTTCTTTTTTTATAACTAAAAGCCCAAAAATTCTGTGGGAAGGCCAGAGTATAATGCAGCATTGACTGTCACATTCATAAATATTTCAAGAAAACACAATATGCATAATCAAGCGGATAACGGAGAATAGTGACGAAGAACCGAATTTCAAACAAGGGACACACTTCTCCTAATGATAAGTTGAAATTTAGAGAAATATAATGTGCATCAAAAATCATAATCCTTTATGTGCTTAACTTTGTGCAAAAGGATAATAATGCACATCAGGCTATGATCTAGTGGCAACTTGGAGCACTTTTTTTGAAAATCCTCACAAGAATGCTCCTCCTCAGGTTGTCCTTGTGCTAATTAATGATTGTATTAAGGGAGATATTCACCTCTCGTAAAAATATTGAGCATTTCAGGACAACCTGACTTCCCATGCCATTAAGAAAGGAAGAGGGTTTGTCTTTTAATAAAAAACCTTGAGCACTAGGTTTTTATAATTTCTTCCACTGAGGCTCCTCCACACATACCAAAATTCCAACAATTCCCTTAATAGAATCTTAGTTGTTCACTGTATCTTCAAATACACATCCAAGAACTTGATGTTTTCATATTAGGTGAACTCAATCCCACACTAGTAATCTTTCAAAAGGAATCTAATGCAATAGTAATTAGTTTCCCTCCAGCTCTCAAAAATATGCCACCAACATATCTGGTCAAAAGAACTTTAAAGTAATTGCATTGTCTTGTAGCTCTAAGGCCTCCAACACTGATACCAATAATAATTTTAGAAACTAACTTTGAAGCGTGCAAGCAGTCATATCAAAGTAGATCCCAAGAGATCCCTTACTATTTTTGGAGTCCTTAAAACATAGTGAGGCCAACCCTACATCTTTACTGAACCCAATCCCACCATAGTATAATTCCTATGGAAACTAAATACTTCAATTCTTGTTATAAATTTATATAATTTGTGAAATAGTTATTTTATTTCTTGGATAAACCCTTCACTGAATCCTCAACAAAAATTTCCTCAAAAAATTCAATACCATATCTTGAAGGTCCTCTATAACCCCTAATTGCCACTGATTTGATGCAACATTCCCCAGATTCTTCCTTATGAGAGGTAAATCTTTGTCTCCTACATTTTCTTTCAGAAAATAAAATTAGACCTCAATTACCAGCTGAGATTCAACCTGTAATATATCTCTTGGATACTAAAATATATATTCAATGTTGACTACTAACTACAAACACCCCTTTCAAAGCTCATCTGCATATATATTAAGGTTTCCTATTAATGTGAAGGAATGATATGCTAGATAAAATATGTTCCATGAGATTGACATATTCTAGAATTGGCTGCAGTTTCAGGTTTTTTTCCTGTAGCTTCCTTTTATACATTTTTTTGTCATCTCAGAATCCTCATATACTTCCATCTTAGGGATACCTTTCTCTGCTGCCTATTTTAGTAGGAACTTGAATGCACGTAGCTCAACATAATTTTTTTTTCCCATGACCATACCTTCTTTCAATACCAAAAACTATTTATCAAAGATATACAAAGCTTAAACAACTTCTAGCATGACAAACATAGAAATTTTCTTAACTCACTTAATCAAAGAAGCCTAAGGAAAATGAAAAAAATGGGAAAAAAGTGTCATAATTTGCACCACTTATGAAATAGTCACCCTTCTCTATTCTTCATAAATATGCGTGAAATGATCAGTTCCCTAAGAATTTTCATGGAAGAAAATGATCATCCCATCTGCCTTTGGAATTTTTCAAACAATATTAATGTTCTTGCAATGATTCATAAATTGGTGGAAAAATTTATTATTGTTATCCCCTTGATCTAGGTAGATAGCCTCACTCTCATGTATCCAATCCTTGATCTCATTCATGAAGCTTTCCTTTACTAAGGAGGTCTCAATGGCTATTATTCCACTAGATTAAGTTCAAGAATCTTAGAAAGAGACATCCTAGTTAGACTATAAAAAAACGGTTTGAAGATAAATCTACCAAAACATAGATCTCTTCATCTGATTTCACTTATAGCCATTTGGCCAGCAATGAAATCTAGCATCTTCTAGGAGGATTTTCCCCCATTCCATGATCAACAACAAATAAAATACCTCTATGATGGAATTAAATATAACACAAAGCCGAAATTCCTTCTCCATGGAATGGGCCATCCTCACCATGAAGATTCTCAAATTCATTCCCATCATCGGTATTGCCAATAGACATTGTCATTAAAATACAGAAGAATAAAACATATACCAAACACGTTTCTTGATAAAAACATGCAACTAAATGGAGGAAAATGAATGAGACGAGTATGAAAATATATCATTCAACACAAAGGGAAAAAAAGACAAGTAAAAGCATACATAGACCTTGCCTCTCATATATTCAACAATAATGATTATGGCATCCCTAAAACTCCCCTTCAAGCTCTCAATAAACAATAGCCATGAGTTGCAGGGCTATTAAGACCCTCCCTTAGGCCTCTCATGAAAAACACCCTACAAATGTGAACTTTTGTAAAAGAAATTTCACTAAGCATAAGAATTCTTCATGAGGATATCTTTAATGGTGAGAGCACTCTCAGTGACCCAAGGAAACCTCTAGGCTCACTTAGGGAGTGCTTTAAGTTCCTCTTGTTCATTCCAAAAGCACTAGAGAAGTGCACTTCATAGAGTGCCTCCCATGGATGCGTGGAACACTCATTCATACCCTAAAGAGTGCTCCCAAAAAGGTTTTTCACAAGAGTGTGATATCAAAGGTTCTTCTAGGACTCTCTCACTCAAAACACTCAAAGAGGTCAAGAATCAACAATTATGGGAACAACTCATTTAAGAAAAAATACAAAATTCAAACTAATAAAATAGGATGAGGTAGAAACAAATCATAGTTACTCACTATTGTGGTTCAAATGTATGAATGAAAAATGTAGGAAGACCATAACGTGGAACAAGGTTAATGTATCTCAATTATTCTACCTTGTGCCCAGATAATCAAAATCAAGATAAAATCCATATGAATAAGGTCAATGTATCTCAATTATTCTACCTTAGGCCCAGATAACGAAAATTAATAAAAAATATATATGACTAATGTTATGACCCCTATATTCATAGGAAGGATCTAAATCTTTGGGTGAATGGGGTTTTATCTTGAACCTATCAGTCTAGATCAAATAAGGGAAATCTCCAAACGCAGAGACATTTTTTCTTGAAAATTTTTGCACAAATTTTTTTGTTTATGGCCTAGATGGATATTTCTTAGAAACAGCTTTCCAATGGTATATACAAGTCCCAAAACCAATTTCAGAGAAAAAAGTTATTTCAATTTGAAGGTCTCTGAAATGGAGAGGAAACTTACCTTACTCTGTTAATTTTAATAGAAGGTTTTTCATTGACTACAGAAATATTTGGAGGACTAGAAAGTAAGGTCTACAAACTAAGTACTTGCTTGTGTTTTAACTTTTCTATGAGAAAAGAATTAGATTTCCCATTGGTGAATTGCATTTCTCTAAAAAAAATTTCACATGATTGAAGGCTTTTGTATTATGAAGCAAAACGACATAGAAAAATGAAACTGACATGTATTTATGTAGAGGGAATTAATATTTTTTTGCAAAAAAAAACACAAGCCAGTGCCAGAGCCAATATTAAGCGCTAAGCCAACTGAGAGAAGGATTCAAGGTTTTTCTTGGAAGTTATTTGGAAAATCTTATGGAGGGGGGAGTTCTCTATGAAATGGTAGTCAATGGAGATGAAGCTGAAAACATATTTCAGGAAGGTCTAAAGTTTTCAAATGAAAAATATCTACCACTTGGTCAGGCTGCATTGGGATCATGCCTAGGTGAAGCATATCGGAAACATCATTCATGGGAGAATGATGAAGAAATGTTGAAAAATGCAAAGCATGTTTTTCATTGTCAAGACTAGAAGTTTGTGTGTAAGATTTTCCATGTAATAGTATAGGCCATGCTTGACATGCGGATTGGAGATTTTTTATGTAGGTGTCCAAAAGATAGAAAATATGTACATTTTCCAGAAAACATGAGTTCTTCTATTGATATTTACACATTGGTAAGAGAAGTATTGTGGATATATTCCTCATTGAAAGGGCAGTGTTGTTGTACCATATCACTTGGATTTCTATGAGTAAAATAATATGCAATTTATCATGGATGCATTGTTGTAAATTTTTTGAAAATCAGATGTCATTGGTGTTAGGATGGATGCATTATGCTTTCTTTATCTCTAGCCAAGTTCCTATACTCTTTCAAAAGGTGTCCATGCTACTATCTCTTTTGCATCTATCCTCAAAATCGGGTGGAGTATTTTCCTTACCTATGAGTCATGGTAGCATTATTTCTACAGTTCATTGGCAACATACTTTCATCAAGAATCTCTTGGAGCAACATAATGTCAACAACATCTTATTGTTTTAGACTCAAAGCTTGAATCACTAGCTTCTGATAGTGAGGAAAATCATCATAACTCAAAGAATATATAACAAGAGTGCAACAAGTCCTCAGACTTATTCTAGAGACTGTGGAGAATTAAACTTGATAAAAGGATTTCTAAACTTCTAAGGGGAATTGAAGATTCTTGGCATTGTCCATGGAAGTGATTCTTATTGGGAGAACCCCTATAAGCTAGCATCCATAATGATATAGATTCACGTAATATGTAAAGAAAATGTTGGGGTTAGAAGCAACAAGTGCATGTGTGGAAACTCATTTTCCAGTTGAAGAAGGTCTATTATGTTGGGAATCATGATTGCCATTAGACCAAAACCCGCAGGTGTTAGTCAACGATCGCATCGCTAGAGATAAGGATCCAAAAGAGGCGGTTAGTCCATGTCACGAAACACACGGGCAGTGTTGGTTTATCCAATGTCCAACAATCTCCCCCCCAACGCGAGCCGGGTGTGTATCGAACTCGTGACCTACGCTATGATACCACTTGTTGGGAATCACGATTGCCATTAGACCAAAACCCACAGGTGTTAGTCAATGATCGCATTGCCAGAGATAAGGATCCACAAGAGGCGGTTAGTCCATGTCACGAAACACACGGGGAGTGTTGTTTTATCCAATGTCCAACATATTAAAAGTCTTTCTAGCTGGCATTACTTCTCTCAGATATAATGAAATTGATATGGGTTTTTCTTGTTTGTTTTGGAGGAATTTTAATATTCTAGAGAGCTCTGGGGAAGATAACTTGCAAAGATCTAAACGAGAAGAAATTTCTGGGAAAACTGCCAAAGCACTTTCACTTGCACTTGTCTTTCAAAATAGAGAAGCATATATGATTACTCATAAGAAGGTGCATGATAATGAATCAAGATTGTCTCCATGCCAGGAGAAACAAGAGTATTTTATAGGTTCAAATATGACTTACATCCATAGAGAACCAGTGGTTCTTATAATTGATTCAAATTCACAAGTCCTTGCTTGGGAAAGTTTACCAGTACTTAGGAAACATGAAGTTTATTTCATGTCTTCAGTGATAAACATCTTGGCAGTAATGGCCTACAGATTTAATGAAGCTTTCATTGATGGATTTGTGAAAAAATAGAAGACTTTGTTGAAAGGAATAAATAACACCACGTAGGAAAGAGCTTAAAAGAAACCCATAAATTTTTTGGTACTAGAACATTGAGCTAGTTTACCAATTACTGACCCTTACAATAAATTGTACTTGTTGAATCTAAGTGGAGACCTTGTTATCACACAGGTTGCATTTGAGGATTGGTTCAAGAAACAAAAAGGCTGGGAGGGTGTTGCACTAAAAATTGTCATCCTGACATTTTGCTATGTGTATGAGCTCATTATCACTCATACTTCCTCCTTTGCAAGTCTAACATATCAGTTCTTCATGTCAAGCCTTGAAAATAAGAGAAAATTTCTTAAAAATATCCTTAACTCTGGTATCGCACTTTCTCTGTATCTTGCCTATGGTCCCACACCTAATGTTCATGACTCCTACGTATCTGAACGCACTTTCTATGTGTTATGGGTGCAGACCCCTATAAAGATTAAAAAGGCACAAGTAAACTCAAAAAAGCTCACTTTTAGTAAATTATAGAAGGCTCTAGAAAGAATCTTGCAGTGGCAGAACCGCTCTTTTGAGGTTCATGTATCCCTTACCTTATGGATCTAACCCCTTGATGTAAGGAGCTTATCCCTTTGAAGGAGGATTCTATCCCTTCATAGTTGGAACTGAAAACTCCTCTTTTCTACTATAAAAAGAGGCATTGGGTAGCCTCAAAGGGAGTTCAAGCTTTAGAATTATTTGAGGTTAAATGCTGTTGGGATTCAGACTCATTTAACTGATATTTTTGTGAGGAGAGATCACATACCTCTATCTGTCTCAGTTGGAAGAGTGCAAGGCTTGTCAGAGTAGAGGAGATTCCTGCTTCGGACCTCGGGAAGGCCTGTTCAACATCAAGGCCAAGGTTGTAAGGTTTTCCTTCTTTCAAAGTTAATACAAATGAATTCATTTTTCTCAATAAGCTGTTAATTAACTGTTTATTTCATGGATTCCTTGATCACCATGATAAGAATTATTTATGATGTTTACTATATAGGTGCTATTTAATGTTTTCATGTTTATGATTGCAGGTTTATGAATATAACTCCTTCAAGTGCACGAGGGACAACTACTTCAAACAAGCATTGGATCTACAGTAAGTCTTTAACACCTTTATAATATTCTTTTGTAAATTGCATATGTTTAGAGAAAGATAGGTTTATTTGGATATTTTTTGCTAGATTACCTTTTGGTACTAGGGGGATCAATCTTGTTTGGAAGATTGATTAATCCGCCCAAGAAATTGGCAACTTCGTTGGCGAACGATTCTTGTTGTTTTTGGTTCTCCTTTATTTTGATTTGAGGAAACGTTTTTCCTGGTTTTTAATTGATGGATATCTACATAGATAGCTTAGGTTTTCTCTGTTTTTGAAAATTTTGAAGTCTTTTTAGTTTTTCTCAAACTTTTCTAGGGACTGCACATTGTTTTCTTGCACAGTGCGGGCAGTTTCGCAATTTCCTTTAGTAAACAATGCGGGACCGCACCTATTACTACTAGGAGCCTGCGGACCCTATTAAAATTTTTGAAAAATTCTAGGTTTCTTCTTCCAGTTTATTTTTAATTTGATTTAGGGTTTTTAGTATCTACCCAAATTTGTGTTGTTTCTGTCAAAAGCCTTTTTTGAATGAGTTCCAACAGTATTTATTTTTTTGATGATTTTCTAGAAGTTTTGCATTTTGGATTTCTTTTCACTTGGTCTCTGTAGTGACTCAAAGCATTAGAAGTTTCAAATACCTCAAATTACATTGGTCTTTTTTCCTTCTTGCTGAGTCTGACCTGATTGTGAAATCCATCCTATATTGAGAAATAGATCTAGTTGTTTCTTTGCAAATATTCGGAAAAACTTTGTTATAGGTTTTAAATTTCATTTTTATAAAAGAAAACATATCTAGATGTTTTTTTGATTTGTTTGTTATTCTGGACAAATAGATCCTTAGTTTACTAAACAACTAAGTAAAACATTCTTCAAAAAATATTAAAGCTTTTATTCAATTAGATTTTTAAAGTTTGTAGATCTCAAGATTGGTTTTTGTAGTTTTGAGTGCTTTTAAAATTTGTAGATTTCTTTTGAAGGAAAGTTGTTTTTGTAGTTTCAAGTTTTGAAAGTGAAAGTATTTTTGTGTGATATTGATTATTTATCTTGTTTTGATTTATTGTTGAAAAGACAAAAAGATTTTCTTCCAATTATTCTTTATGTTCAAAGAAAGAATTGTCTCTTAAAAAGAATTGCATTCTCGAACTCTTTCTTTAGCTAAAATTTCATTCAAAAGAAAACGAATTGATTATCATTTTTAGGTGCATTTTTAGTGTTTTTGGAAGTCGAGTCTTCACACCATCAAAGTTTCATTTCCATACCTATTGACTTAAATAACAACCCATAAAAGTAACGCTTAATTAAAATTCATCTAGTAATATTTTTATTTCTAGGGCTCTTACCACCAATTTAGCTTAGGCTAGTATCTTGGAATAGGGAGTAATTAACTCTCCAAGATAGTAAAAACAAACAAGTAGATAAATCTTGCGGTAGGAAATAAATCCAATTGTAATTGGTAAAATTTGGGAAGCTTCTCTTAAAGGATTTAATCACGAGATCATGTCCGAACCTTTGAGACAATCAATTCTGTTTCATTGGGAAAGATAGAAGATTCTGCAAGGATTACAAACGGTAAACCTGGGATTAACCATTGTGGAGGAGCCTAGGGTCACTTGTTGGTAAACCTCAGATTGACCATGTTGAGGAGCCTTCAAGAGGATTGAGCTTTGTTACTCTGCCCTTCAACATGGGATCGGATCGTAGATTGTTCCCCCAGTTGTATTTGTTACTGTTGGTAACCTTAGTGTCCATAAGCTTAAGATTATTTCCTAAGGTGAGGGTGAAGGAAATATCTCACTGTACCTGGAGCAGACGTTGACTAGACTCACTTGGACTCTCTGGGGGGTTATCTTCACTCGAGATGGTTTTGCGAAGAAACTTGTGCCAGTCTGTTTCATTAAGTAGGTTGTCGGGGTAACTGTTCCAACCGCCCTTTCTGTATTAAATTTATAATAAGTTGGATTTCATCACCAAATAGTGTTTTTAGTACGGGAAGTTACTGTTTGTGTCTGGTTTGAACTCTTAGATTTTTAGGCGTGTGATTCCATTGTTTGTTTCTTTAGAGACTTTAGGTGTTTTTATTGAAATTTTATTTGTTTGCGTGTGATTGGTTAATACTTAATCGTGGCAGAATTACCAAGACAATCCCATAGAATTTAGGGGATGCCCCCTGAATATACACCAAGTCAACTTGAAGGGCTGCGTGCTCTAGTATCATCTAGTAGCGGTAGAATTAGATCAACAAAAATTAGAATTTCATCTATAGTTGTTCATCTTGATCATCAAATACCCACAACAGAACACATTCAAGAACCGATTTCAGTTTCGGAAGTTATTGGTAGTATTTCTCCTTCCAGTGAACTAGCTGACGAACCTGAAATTTCTGAGCCTGAAACTAAACATTCTGTTTCGGAAACATCCTCAGGATTTATTATACCAACTTCTGGCGATCCTGGTTCACCTAGGGTAAGAAATATTTTTACTGAAGATCTGCCATCTGGCCTCATTTCTATTGAAGAAATTGCTAGTCCAGACGAAGAGATATCTCTTCCCGAATCCCTCAGTCTTTAAATCTTAGGGAGAATGAATCTATTTTCTACAGCCCTATTCAGACTGACGCTTGGTATCTATCTTTGACAAAAAATTTAGAAAACCCGGGTCTTGCTTTTTCTCCACCTCGAATTCCATTTCATCCTACACCTAGAGGTTACTATACTTCATCCATTATGGCAGGAGAGTCATCTATGTTTTCCTAGACACTGGAACCATTTTTACACGGTGGTCCTTCTATTCCTTCAGGATATCGGGCTCTATCTGGTACTTTCTATGGAGCAGCTTCTCGACCGATTGAACAAGTATTATCATCTGGTCTTAATGGAATTAAAATTGAAACGTCAAACATAGAGAAAATATTTATTATGTCTGGTAATATTCCGAATCCTCAACCTCAAGGCAGTCAGTTACCACCTAGAGGACAATTTCACGGAAGTCAGTTACCGCCTGGGGGGCAACCTCAAGGCAAATTTTTCGAAGGAAAAA
This sequence comes from Pinus albicaulis, assembly GCA_034641835.2. NCBI lineage: Eukaryota > Viridiplantae > Streptophyta > Pinopsida > Pinales > Pinaceae > Pinus > Pinus albicaulis. The sequence goes on from CM076581.1 coordinate 1,169,521,842, forward strand.
CTCTAGCATCATATTATTTTGGAGAAAAACCTCAAGTACAGTAAATACCTCAATGTTATCAACCTTCAGGACAGTACATAGCCCAAGGTCAACCCCAAACTTAATATGTTCGTCAAGGTCCTTCTCAACCCCAGCTTTAGTAAACGCCTCAGGGTTATCAACCTCAAGGTCAGTATCCAATTCAAGGTTTCCAACCACCTTCTGGTCCATCATCTGTACAAGGAGCCAGAAATTTACCACTTACTTATCAACCCTACGTTCAACCAGCCTATGGTCCTTACGTTCAACCTTCTACGTGACAATACCCTAGAACAAACATGGTGTGGAATCTGTCCCAATTTCAACAGCCTATGCAACCTAATGTGCAGTTTTCTTCTCAACCTGGACAGCCTTTGGTTTCTGGTCCAACCCAGCAACCTATTTAGTCTACTATTCAAACCTCTGCACCCGGTCCTGTTCTGCAGTCTGGGCCTAGTACACCTCGAACTCTACCTCAAACTTCTACAACATATGTTCAACCTATAACATCTGTTTCTGGAGTATCTGTAGCTTTGAGTTCTTCTATCCCTGCATCCGTGAAAATCCATCAATTCTCTGTACCCCAGTTAGGACCTTCAGTTTAGACTTCAGTCCAGATACCTACGGGACAAGCTAGTACAAGTACGATTGTCACAAGTCAACCGCAATTCATGTATCAACCGTACCAAGGACAACCTCAATTTGGGCCCGTTTCACAAAACCCAGCTTATCAGTATCAACCATACCCTAGCTATACTTATCAACAGCCTCAATATCCCCAGTGTGTTCCGGTTAATCCTTGTTTCCTGAGAGGTTACACAATTCCTAATGCAAATCCGATTCCGAGTTATCCTAGGTATCCTCCTCCCGAAACTACTTTGGCCACTCAAGGTTTTCACGACCCAAACTGTTAGTTACCATTTATAGCAACTTTGGATTTACTTGATTTGACACTCCTTACGAATGATCCAATTTTCTATTATCCGTACTGACCGCCAATGCCGCATAAGTTTCCCAGTGATATACCAAAATTCGAGGGTAAGTCAGGAGAGGATCCATCAAATCACATTATGACTTATCACCTCTGGTGTGTATCTAATTCAATAATTGATGATTCAATTTGCTTACGTCTTTTCCAAAGAAATCGTATTGGTCTTACCGCCAAATGGTACATTGAGTTACCACGAGGCTCTTTTAATAATTTCAATCAGTTAGCAACTGCCTTCTTGACTCATTTTTAGTTGCCTGTTAGATACGAAAATGGCACGGAACTATTAAATTCACTAAAGAAATCCACGTCCACATATATTTCTGATCATATTCATGAATGTCAATGTAGAAGGAGTTTGGTGAAATTTTACATTCCGGATCAAATTTTGGTGGAATGGTTTGTTAAATCATTGTTACCCAAAATCACTGAAGATGTAGCTAAGGCCGGAGTTGTTACTGAGGAGAAATTCATTGCTCAAGCTCAGTACCTTGACCTCGTCTATACGCAGTCAGGTACTTTACATGAAAAAATCTCTGATCTTCCAAAACAAGGTCAAATAACTGCAACTCCTTCAGGGTCTCATGCCGCTGATGGTATGATTGGTACAGTTAATACTAAAAGCAAGAATAAATCTTTGAAGAATTATTCTCCTATTATAACTTTACCTGATTCCCCGAAAGGAGAGTCTTCCCCTGAAATTTCTGCCGACATTCATGTCGTAGAGACATCTACGTCTAAATCTAAATCCAGCAGTAAAAAGAGAGGGAAGAATAAAAACAAAAATAATTCAAAAGAGAAAACTAATAAAAATGAATCCAATGATGAAAAATGCAAGCCTCGCTATCCTTGTTACATTTGTGATGAGGATCATTTTACTAAAGAATGCCCACATCAAGCAGAGGTTTCGAAATTCGTTAAAGGTTCACCACAACCTCTTGTCTTGAAGGATCCTTTTCCCACTCAAGATAGTAAGATGATTGGTTCTACCTCGAATGCCTCAGAAGAACCTATTCTGATGATGTCTCATGTCAGGATTGCGACGTGATCGCAAGATTATGGTAGTAAGAATCTTGTTGATGGTAAAGAAGCAAAATCTTCTAGTGAAAACACATCAACTACACCTCCTCCTGTTTCTGGTCCGCTACAGATCGAGAAACCCAATCCAGACTTAGTAATCAAACTGCCAGCTAAATGTGTTCTTCGTAAATTAGCTTTCAATCCACATGTGAGAGCTGCTCAGAATTACAACATTGTTGAGGATTTAGCTATTTCCCCTTCAGCAATGTCGGCTTTGGAAGTGCTGCAATTGTGCCCAGCACAACGTAAATTAATTTTTTCTGCCATAGGATCTGTCGATATTAAGGACTCAAACCTAATAATCTTTGATTTAGAGAATAGTACACCTCTCCTACCTCACCAAATGGCTTTCCAAATTCCATTATTAGTAAAAAACAGACCGATCTTTTGGACTGTGATTGATGAGGGAGCTTCAACATGTATTATGTCAATCCAGTGTTGGAAATTGCTTGGTTCTCCTACATTCAATCAGTCTCCGACAATTCTAAAGGCTTTTGATGGCTGAGGTTTCCACCCTTTTGGTATTTTTTAATATTTACCTATAGGGGTCAAAGGTAAAACCGTAAATCTAGATGTGGAAGTGGTTGATGCCCCTCTAGATTACAACCTTCTCCTGGGTCGTAGTTGATCTTATGCTATGACTGATTTTGTTTCATCGGTCTTCCGGCTTATCAAGTTTCCACATCAAGGAAAGATTGTTACAATATATAAGTTAACTTATTTTTCTTCCGATCCAGCCTCTATAGAAACAATCCAGCACATCGCTAAAACGGCTATCCCTTACAAGGATGTTGGAGTAGGTTTGATTAAAATTTCTGGTTTACTAGGAACTTTTTCCTTTCCTCCTCCTAACGTATCGCCTTCTATCGCAACTATTCATATGATTTCATCAAATACTATTATGTTTGATGATCCTTGGATCGTACCTTCCGACTCCGAGTTAGATTCATTTGTTGGCGCGATGCCTTTGAGTCCATTTGAAATTGCATATCAAGTTGTACAGTCACTTTCTGATCCTTCTTCAACCGAAACTAATTCAATGAATAGGATCCATGAGGAATCACTTTCTATATCTAGTTCAGCCGCAACGACATTTGTCGATCTTGTTCATATTGATGAGCAGATTCATGAACTTTTGTCTGTTGACGATTTACCATGGGAAGATATACATCACTGATCTTCATTTTTACCTGAGCTGGATCATTTTGAAAATGATTTCGCTTATATTTTTACTGCTGAATATGTCAAAGAACCACAAAATCCATTGCGAAATCCTAATTCTGATTTAAATTTGGAAAATATCTCTTGAACGATTCCAATTGACATTTCAGTTAAGCGAGGAATCATTGAAAACATTCATATAAGTGCTTGTTGTACGAACGATGAAATTCAAATTTTATAAAGCCCTATTTCAAGAATTCCGTGACGTGTTTGCCTGGTCATATGAGGAAATGCCATGAATCGATCCATCAATTGTTGTACATGAAATCAAGACTTACACGGATGCCAAACCTGTCTGTCAACGTTTACGTCAAATACATCTAAGAAAACTTGTTGCTATCAAAGCCGAAGTTGAGAAATTACTTCATGCAGGTTTCATTTATCCAATTCCTTTAACCGATTGGGTATCAAATATTGTTCCTGTTAACAAAAAACAAGGAACGATAAGAGTGTGTATCGATTATAGGGATATTAATCAAGATTTCCCTAAAGACAATTATCCAACCCCCTATATGGATCAAATTATTGATGATTGTGCCGGTAGTGAAATGTTTTCCTTTATGGATGGTTTTTCTGGTTACAATCAAATAAACATACTCCCTACTGATCAGCCAAAAACAGTTTTCATTTGTCCATGGGGGACATTTTCTTATTACAAACTACCTTTTGGATTAAAGAACACTGGGGAAAATTTTCAAAGGGATATGTCTTACGCCTTTCATGACATTAAGCACATTGTGCAGCCTTATCTCGATGATTTACCTACTCATTCATAACGTAGGGCTGACCATCTCACTCATTTACGAGCTATATTTATGAGATGTAGGCATTATCGAATTTGGCTAAATCCACACAAATGTGTTTTTTTTGTAGAATCAGGTCGCCTACTAGGATTTATTGTTTTAAAAGAAGGCATTCACGTTGATCCATCGAAGGTCGAAGCTATTGTTAATCTACCTCCTCCTTTGACTCTGCGCCAACTCCTAAGTTTGCAGGGGAAATAATTTTTTTTACGTCGGTTCATTCCTAACTACGTCGAGCTAACAAAGAGTTTTACCAGGTTGTTAAAACAGAACGTTCCATTCTTTTGGGATGAGATCGCTAATCTATATTTTGATGCACTCAAACATGCGTTGACCCATGCATCATTATTGCATCCTCCCAATTACAACCGGGACTATGTTTTGTACCTCACCGCTTCTCATTTCACAATTGGGATGGTTTTAGTTCAGGAAGACAAATTCAAAAATGAACATGTGATTTACTATCTTAGTCGAAATCTGCATCCGACTAAGATCAAATACACACATGTGGAGAAATTGGCCTTGGCAGCTGTTCAAGCTGTCCAAAGATTTCGACACTACATCTTATTACACAAAACCATAGTAATTTATGACTGTAACCCTATGATGTACATCTTGACCAAACAATTGCTAGGGAGCAAGTATTCCAAATGGATAGTTATCCTACAGGAATTTGACTTGGAATTTGAAAAATCCAAGGCGAAGAAATCTTTGGTTTTTGCAAAAATGATGTGTGATTTCCCCTCTACTGATACTAAAACTATGGCGAAGCACCCCATTGCGGACGAATCCCTGTTTCTTATCACTACACTTGATCCTTGGTATGGGGATATTATATTTTATCTCCAAACCCAATCTTTTCAGCCTGAAATCTCATGATCTCAGCGATGCAAAATACGCTTCCAATCCCAAAAATACAATATTATTGGTGATACACTCTATCGTCGTGGAGCGGATTCTATTTTCCGACGTTGTCTTACTCATGAAGAAGCTGAGAAGGCTTTAAATGACTGCCATTCTGGAGCATGTGGCGGTCATATTTCTGGGTATGCCACAACCCAAAAGATATTGCGCGTTGGTTATTTCTGGTCGTCGTTATTCAAAGATTGTATTTATGCAGCATGGAAATGCCATAATTGTCAAGTATTTGATCGTAAAATGCATGCGCCACCCGCTCCTCTTCACCCTATAATTGCTATTGGTCCTTTAGAAAATTGGGGTATTGACTTTATTACATGTAACCCTCACTCGGCCGGGGGGCATGCGTATATTATCTTAGCGGTAGATTATTTTACTAAGTGGGCCGAGGTAATGCCTACATTTTCAGTGGATGGCAAGACTGCTGCAACTTTCGTATTCAATCATATAATTTCTAGATTCGGTGTTCATCAAGCCATTATTACCGATCATGGAAGTCATTTTCAAAATATCATGATGACTGAACTAACAGATCAACTTGGCCTACGCCACGATAGTTCCACTCCATATTATCCGCAGGCTAATGATCTGGTTGAAGCTATCAATAAATTTTTAGTCACTATGATTAAACGAATTATTCGTAGTCATAAGTCGAATTGGCATTCCATGTTATTTTCAACACTTTGGGCATATTGGACCTCAGTAAAAACATCAACTGGTTTCACTCTCTTTCAACTAGTTTACGGTTTGGAAGCTATGTTGTCGATTGAATGCGAAATTTTGTCATTGAAATTAGCCATAGAATTACTCCCAGCTACGTCTGAAGAGGAGAAATTGTTTTTGTACTTGGCTCAGCTAGATGAGAATCGACGAAATGTTGCAATGGCAAACGAGGCTCATGTCAAACAAATAAAAGCTCAGTGCGATAGAAGTATTACCGCTTGTAATTTTTTAGAAGGAGACCTAGTCTTAGTGTACAATCAAGCCAACGATAAGCTAGGAGCTGGAAAATTTTTGCCCATGTGGCATGGTCCTTCCATTTTTAAGTGGAAGCTAGCAAAAGGGGCCTATGAGCTGATAGATTTTGACAGTGTCTCTTTAGATAAACCCAGAAATGGGCTTTATCTGAAGAGATATTATGCTTAAATTTGGTGTGGAGATTTTTTATTAGATTAGATTTCTTTACTGCTCGTGTGTCTTAGGTTAGAAAAGCATGCCTAATTTAGAGTATGTTTTTGTCACTATTCCTGCTTATCTGAGTTTTACTCTTGATATTGCAGATATCGATGTCTCTTCAAACCTACATTGGTTTTGCTGATGGTGCTTTTCGTAGTACATGGAACATTTATTCGGCAGCTTGGGTTATCTATTCACCCTCTAACGAGTTAGTATCCATGCATGGGGTAAGCCTCGGTCAAACAAAAAATAACATTGCAGAGTATAGTGCAGTGATTGAGTTATTATCTAAATCCATATCATTTGGAATTCGGAGTTTGATTGTTAGGTTGGATTCTGAACTTGTTGTATTACAACTTAATAGGATTTATGCCATTATAAATCCAGTGTTATTACGGTTATTTTTAAGAGTTCGTCTCTTGGAACGTGAATTTGATTACATTGAATATCAGCATATTCCAAGACATTTAAATACATTAGCAGATGCAGTTGATTCTAGTATGATAGATCGACATTTGCAATAATCAAAACAGTAAATTAAACAGCATTCAATAACATGTACACAGATATCCGGTAATAGTGATATATCATAGTATAGAAGTGTTTCAAAAAATATACATCGTCTTCGATCATAGGTTGGAAACACCTTATGATCGGCAAAAATAATATACAAAATATAGAAAATATGATTCTATGACACGATCATCCAATCACTAATGATGATCACGATAAGAGACCACTGCTCGGGCCACCCTACATAGGAACCTCCTAAAAGGTCCTGGGACACCAATCACATATCTCTATAATCTGAGAAGAATATCATCTATGCCCGTCTCTGGAATGTCTAGAGTCAGGGGCTCTAGGTGACGCTCTAAATCAGACAGGATATCAGCTGATTGGCCCTCTGGGGCTGGTGCTGCGGCAGCTAGATGCCTCCTCTGATAAGGCTGGAGATGGGCTGGTCGTCGTGGGCCCACATCTGCATTTAAAACTTTTGATTATTAGTTTTGAGATGATTAAAATAAAAAAATTAGAACTTAGAAATTTTTGAAAAATGATTTTTACCTGATTCATCCCATTGTTCCCCTGCTAGGAGAGCCATCTCTCGGTTGCCGTGGAAATATATCCTAGCGTATGGAAAATCCTCTATAACAAAAATTTGGCGTTCTAGCCAACGAAAATATGAAGGAGGAAATTGAAAAATCTCGACGCCCTCAGCAGCGTGGCGAGCCATCAATGTAACCCAACGAACGATCCTAGGTTCTCGAGGTCGACCAACATCAACAAGAATGTTCTGTGAAGCTAACATGGGGATCCTATCTAGAGAAAAGGTGACTACAATGGATCCATATCCAAAGTTTTTTAGCTTTCCATTCTTCTCTCTGGTTAGCTGGCCTTTTACATTGGCCAACACAACTTCGCACCAGTTGAAAACGGTGCCTCGAAAACAGTCTACAGCAATGCGCATCTGAGAACCGGTAGCCACATGCAACGCTGCGCTCCCACACAGTCTCGTGACAGTAAATGTAATAACTTTAAGCTCAGGACGGATGATAGTTTTTATGTCAATCCATTTGTCCCGGGGGTCTGCTTGATCATCATAGAACTCTAGTTGAAGACTAGCGACAAACTGGCCACCTGGCCTAGTCCCAAACAGAGAAATGTGTTCGCCCCTCTTGGACAAACCAGTCAAAAAATAGATATTATCCAGCTCAATTTCGAGACGGTGTGCACCAATAATGAAACAATGGTCTTGTACATTCCATCTATTCACCAGCCACGTCAGGAGGTCTACCTGTGCCCTCATGCCCTGAATGGCCTAGAATTTATACAAAATCCATGCTCTTATTACCTGCATTGTAGGAAAATGATTGATTGCGACATCATCTACGTCTTCATGCTTGCGTTCTCTCCAAATAAGCATCTTGTATGTCCTACAATGCATAAAAAGACATATTAGAACAAGATTTTTTGAAAATTTTTAGGCGAGAATTCAGAAAATTTAATTTGAAATTTCATTGCGCGGGGTCCGCACCTGAAATTCATACACAGTACGTAGATACGCACAGGAAGTGTGGAACAGGTGCGGACCCAAGACTTTTTCCTATGTAGAAAAAATTTGGGGTCCCCAGGGCCCGTGTGTTGCACCTGCGGACCCCCGCGGGCGATTTTTTCAACATATTTTTGCTTAAAAAATGAAATCTAAAGCCTAAAAATGAAATATAAATGGATGAAATGAAATATAAGGAGATTGTGGATTACCTAGAGCTGATGGTTCTTGATTTCGCCAGATGGATTTTCCAGAATCTTTGCAGGAACGTTTTTACCCAAAGCTCTTACTTTTCACTCTGAACACAAATGGTAAAAATGAAGTTAGAAAAGTCCTTTTTATAATTTTTTTTGAATAAATGAATTTTTAATTTGTTTATTTTTCACTTTGAAAAGGTTATTTTTGAAAGCATTTTTATTTATCTTAAACAGGTATGTGTAATGTTTTGAGTTTTTGTGCAGAAATTGTATTTTTCAGGAAAACTGATCATTTTCAACAAAGAGCATACTTTTATCACTTTTTCAGACTCTTTCAAAAATTTACAAAAAAGAGAAAACTTGGAGTCCTCTTTTAAGCTCTTTTCAGACTCTCGAAAATTGAAAATATTTTCAAGCACTTGATTATTCAAACTCGTTAAAATAAATGAATGGTCTTCCTTTCAGTATAAGTTTACACCTTTTACGGATTGAAATGGAATATTTACGAAAAAGGTATATGTTGACTAAATACGGTCAATAGAGTTCTCTCTCGCATTATTTTATCCTTTTTCGGGCCCGAGAGACTAAATTTACGAAAACGTACCCCCATGGAGTCTTCTTAATTTTTTTCTTCTAACTCCCTAGAATTGAAAAAACATCGAGCTTCTCCTATAGTCGACTCCTTAAAATGTAACAGTAAAGGACCTGTTCAATTTTAAACAGGAACGAATCACTCCTTCTTAGTGTTTGAATCTTAAACTAAGTTGGACTCATCTGAAGGATGAGCTTATAAACAAGAAAATGTTATCCTCCTCAAGCTTGTCAAAAATAAAGAGGTACTTGCCAGAAACGGTGGGGGAAAAGAGAGAAAAATGAACCTGTTTGTTGTATTTTGATTTTTCAAAAAGCTGTTAACCACTCTTGAACACGACACTTTTGTTCACCTGGGTTGGGAAAATCCTTTGCCTAACAGTTAATCAAACCATATTGAAAGTCTTCAGGCAGTTTCTGGGTATTAGCTTTGGGTCAATTTCTACCAAGCCATTTGCAGTGTCATTATGTGTTCAAGAGGACAGTTCAAACAAACCATTCATCTGCAAAATATCTGTCATCCATTTTGACCATCCTTGAGTTAGTCCTTGCTAATATGTTTCTTCAAAACTTGATCTATGATTTCATGTTGTGGGCTTGCCTACAAAGGATTATTTCCTATCAACAATAGCTCATTATCTAGGAATTTGATCTAGAAATCATCAGTACCTTGAAATCTGCATGCCTCAATGGCAGGTTTTTCGCCTTCGATGATAGGTTGCATCATTGACCTTCGATCAAATGATTTCGTGACATGTTCAACTTCAGCTCGTTCATTCACATTTCATGGATTGTACTAAGTAATTTGAGAACCATTAACATTACTGGTGGTTACTCTCACACTTGTTAACAGTTTACATCATTTACTGGTAATCAAGTGGTTTCTACCATGTTCGACTTCGACACATTCATTCACATGGATAGAATCGTACTAGCTCGAGAAGCAGAAATCAAGACCCTGGATCTAGTTTCTACCATCCAGGCTGCAAGGAATTTTGTTATCATTTATATAGTGGACTATTCATAAATAGATGGTTGCGTCCATACTGTGTCTACACATTTCTATACTATTGATGTATTCAAAATTGTTCCTGTATCAGAATAGTTTAAAATTAGTTTCTAATTAGTTTTTGATCTGAGTATGGGAATTCCTACCTCAGAAATGATATGTACACATATATATTTTGCATTGAATGTTTTTACAGGTTCTGACTGGAGTGTCCACAGGATGATCCTTGAAATGATAAATTACTGCACTCTTCATATATTACAAACTTCAGCTTCATCTATTCCAGACTTTGCACTTTAGGGGGCAATCTGTTGCACTGAAAAATTTTCATCTTGACATTCTGCTATGTGTATGAGCTCATTATCACTCATACTTCCTCCTTTGCAAGTCTAACATATCATTTCTTCATGTCAAGCCTTGAAAATAAGAGAAAAGTTCTTAAAAGTCTCCTTAACTCTTGTATCGCACTTTCTTTGTATCTTGTCTGCGGTCCCACACCTAATGTTCATGACTCCTGTGTATCTGAATGCACTTTGTCTGTGTTATGGGTGCGGACCCTTGTAAGATTAAAAAGGCGCAAGTAAACTCAAAAAAATCTCACTTTTAGTAAATTCTAGAAGCCTCTAGAAAGAATCTTGCAGTGGCAGAACTGCTCTTTTGAGGTTCATGTATCCCTTACCTTATGGAGCTAACCCCTTGATGTGAGGAGCTTATCCCTTTGAAGGAGGATTATATAACTTCATAGTTGGAACTGAAACCTCCTCTTTTCCACTATAAAAAGAGGCATTGGGTAGCCTCAAAGGGAGCTCAGGCTTTAGAATTATTTGAGGTTAAGTGTTGTCTGGATTCAGACTCATTTAACTGATATTTTTGTGAGGAGAGATCACATACCTCTATCTGTCTCAGTTGGAAGAGTGCAAGGCTTGTTAGAGTAGAGGAGATTCCTTCTTCGGACCTCGGGAAGGCCTGTTCAACATCAAGGCTAAGGTTGTAAGGTTTTCCTTCTTTCAAAGTTAATACAAATGAATTAATTTTTCTCAATAAGCTGTTAATTAACTGTTTATTTCATGGATTCCTTGATCGCCATGATAAGCATGATTTATGATGTTTACTATATAGGTGCTATTTAATTTTTTCTTGTTTGTGACTGTAAGTTTACGAAGATAACTCCTTCAAGTGCATGAGGGACAACTACTTCGAACAAGCATTGGATATACGGTAAGTCCTTAACACCTTTATAGTATTCTTTTGTAAATCGCATATGTTTAGAGAAAGATAGGTTTATTTGGTTGTTTGTTGCTAGATTACCTTTTGGTACTAGGGAGATCGATCTTGAACGCAAGATTGATTAATCCACCCAACAGAGGGTAAAATGGGAGTTGTTCATTCTCCAAGGGAGTGCATTCCTGCTTTTCAAAAGCAGGACCGGTTCATCTATGTTGGAGATGAAAGTGGAGAACAATATCTTTCTTGAAGGAATATAAGAAGACTGGATAATTGTGTTGCAGAAGTGGTAGTCTCTCTTATAGAGGGGATTATGAACCTGTGGATGGCCTTCTATTATAGCCAACTTATGGGATGTGGCAGATGGTGATATCGATAGATTTAGAAAGATCCCGTTGAATGGATGGATTGAATGAGTGTCTAGTCATTGCAGTGAATTGGAAATGCTTGAATAATTTCAAAACCTCACAATATCTGGTGGCATCAAAGCCACCCGACACCTTTCCTCAACTAGGAATACTTGGAGTGTTTTTTAATTTGGGATCCTAATGATACACAAGTTTGGTCATTTCAGTGTGCCAATAGACCACTCACATGTAGGTAGATATTTACAAGTCTTGACAGATCTCTTCCAATTCAAATGTACTTGCATCTATCAAGTAGATGATCAATCAAATGAGAGTCAAATCTAACCCAGTATGTCTAGGAAGATAGTTGAAGATTGCTTTTAGATTTCATGGATAAAGATCAGTAATCAAAGATGAAGTGGAAATTAGTTATCACGTGGCATATATTTTCAAGGCCAAAATGGAAACTGAAAAAATAAATAGAGTTGAAGTCTATGACAAGTAATGAAATAAAAAATAAAAACGTAAACAGGAAAAAATTCTACTATCTATTCTCGATTTTTCTTGCCATGAGAAATTCTCAAAACCCTGATAGGAAATGAGTTAAATGATTCCATGACAATTGGAATAAGAAAATAATATGGATTTGAGTTTTTATAAGCTCTAAACTAAAGTCCATAGTGCTTGGGCATACTAGGGCCTTCACATAGTCCAAAATGTCTTTAAAAAAAGGAAAATAATTAGTCATATTTCAACCATATGGGGAGTGTTCCAATGAGTGCTAGAAACATTCTTGGGAGCACTTGGAAGTGTAGGTTCCCAAGTCAATCACACACTCCTAAAACACCATGTCCAGCACAGGAAGGAGAGGGGCAAGTGAACTCCATGTAATATAGGTCTCTACTAGGCCCTCCACATTTTCCCCCCAACAAATTATTCTTGTAGGCTCCAATGAAATTGAGCCTCAAAATCCAAATTCCAAGCTTTATCCAAAGTGATTAAAGAACAACACATGATAAATATCCAATAATACTCTCATGAATAGATTATTGTATTACATATGAATTTCTAGGGTTAGAATATGGAATGATGTCCTAGAGGTTTTGAATATGGACAAAAAATATAGCTTTTAGCATTTAGATATCTCAGTGGAAAAAAAATCCAATTCACCATAAGTAGAAATTTTTTTCCTTAGAACTATTTTGTACGGGGGAAATAGTGAATAATTTGAGTGGACAAAAAGAAATAATTTTGAGCTTTATATGATTTTCAATCGACAAAAAGAAATAATTATGAGATTTATATTTTTTTCAAAATTTAAAACCATGTTATTATTGTTTATTTACTTCATTATTATTTCCATGACACAAATTCCATTAAACAGGTAGTTGTCCATGTGATTTATCTTTTCCTTTGGTTGCAAATCCACTTGCTAAAGTTGCTTATGCATTTATGCATGTTATAGTCACAGGGGCATCTCACTAGGAAGAGCCAAATCGACGTGTTTTTTTCTTACAATGTGGCATTTTGGAAAGAATATACTAGCATGGCCTTTTGGAAAGAATATACTAACAAAATTTATGGAACCGTGAATGATGAAAAGTATCGAAGGAATGGATTCCTTGATCTATGCGTTCATTCAAGGAAATGATTTGGAGATCTTCTTAGTCATGTACGATTTCTAATGATCGGGATGATTTCAAGAAGAAGTTTGACTAGTGCAAGTTTGTGGAGGATGAGTTATATGTCCTCTAGTGTGAGTTAAATTGGGAACTGAGTGAACAACTGGAGTTAGACTCCTAAATTTTAGGAGGATCTAGTTAAAGTCTATTGAATTTTGTTAGCTAGAAAAGTTCCAGTTCCACTTCTAATTAATAAAAATCACTAACAATAGCCTAAACAAAAATATTATAAGGATATAGAAGCCACACAATCGGTCAATCAATTCTTGACCACGAGTTTGTGAGCAAGAAAGCTTGTGGAGGAAAAATCCCAATGTTCCTTGTGCGAATTATTGAGGAATGCTATTTTATCTTTTGAGTGCACATAGAAATAGGAGAAATCCCTATTTAATAGGAGCTCAGATAGTGTTAGGAAATAGGAGTTTATTTCCTAAGTTTTTCTGCTGAAAAATCAGAGCCTCTAGTGCGTATAGGAGGAGGAAGCAGGTCAATTATTAGGAAGAGGTTTCACGCCTAGGACAGAAAAGAAAATTCTTGTATTTTTAGATTAGAACTAGCTTGTATGCGTATCATATTTGTTGCTCAATTTTCCTTAATAAAATTTTGAAGCGAGCGAGGGTTTTCGATGTTGGGTTCCCTAGAAAAATCATGTTTTATTGTGTGAATTTTGTGAAATTATTTGTGTTCTATTCCATTTTTATTCGGTAGAAAATCTTGTGTCTGTGTGAAAAGAAAATTCGCTTTCAAATTGTTCATAACATCAGATCAGAATTTCATTAAAAATCTACATGGTATTAGAGCTATGAACAAGAATTGATCAGCATAAGAGTCTTAAAGCTTGCAAGATGACAAATAACACAAGATTAGGATTGAGAGAGTAGGATAGATTGGATGGCTCCTCAAATTTTGGTGTTTGGAAGGTCCGCATATTATTCTTGTTGGACCAGTTTGGGCTGAAGGAATTCACTGAGAAAGGTGTTGGAGAACCTTCAGATATACACAAGTTGAGGCTCTTCCAAAAGAAAATGGTCAAGGCCAACTAGATGATTCTAGATGGCATTTACAATCATGTCATCCCTCATGTTGTAGTAAAAAATATAGCTAAGGAAATGGGGGATGCCTTAGTCTAACACTACCAGAATTCTTTTGAGAATCGAAAGATGGTCCTCAAAGAGAATCCGAGGAAATTCAAGATTCACAAGGGTGAGAGTGTCACTACCTATCTCACCATAGTTCAAGAAGTATCTGATGAGCTAGCAGCTAGTGGAGAGAAGCCTATAAGAACAGAGCTAGTCTGTGTAGCTCTGAATGGGTTTACCAAATATTGGCATACTTTTCTTCATAATATTAATGGATGAGATAATTTTTCGAATTGGGAATGCCTATGGAGTGACTTCATCTAGGAGAAGCTAAGGCTTAGGATAGTTGAGAATTCTAGCAATAATGGCAAGGGTTCCAGGGTCAAGGAGGAAGATAATCTTATTCATGCAGGTAAATTCAAAGGAAATAAATGCAAATGGAAGAGCGAAAACATTCAAAAGGGTGAGAAGAAGAAGATAGATTTGAGTAATATCAAATTCTTCCATTTCCATACTTTTGGACACTATGCTTCCAAGTTTCCTAATCGGAAGAAGAAGGGGTCAAATAAGGAGCATGCAGTTGCATCAAATAAGGTACATGATTTTTCCTCTCAATTTTAGAAGGACTACTCATTGATATCTTGCATGGAAATCTGAGTAGGGAGCAGTACGTGGTATATTGATTCAGGAGCCTCTTTCCATATCATTGGAATTTGAAAGTATTTCAGTCAGCTAGATGAGAAGGATATGCAGGTAAATATCGATCTTGGAGACAAGGGAAAGTATGCTACTAAAGGAATTTGTACTGTCACATTTGAAAGGGAGCTAGGTAATACTCTTCATCTCAAATATGTTCTCTATGTTCTAGGGTTGAAGAAGAACTTGGCTTCAGTAGCTATCCTTGAGGATAAAGGATATGATGGCACCTTCAACAGAGGTAAGGCTTACCTCTAGCACTTGGCTTCTAGATGTAAGAAGAATATAGGTGTAAGGGTGAAAAATATCTACAATTTTCATGTAGAGACTAGTGCGACCTTGAGCGACAAGGCAGGATGTGCCGATGTAGGTGAATTTTGGCACAGGCACATGCGACACTTGCATCATGGGGCGTTGAATATAATTTGGCAAATTTTCACAAGATTACCATCAGGAGGCCTTGACAAGAGTGAAGTGTGCAAGGGATGCACAATTGGCATGTATTCCAGCTCTTCCATCCATGGTCAGGACAACAAGGAAAACCGTATTTTGGATTTGGTGCATTCAAATGTGTGTGGACCCTTCTCTTCTACATCACTAATGAGAAACAGGTATTATGTTACTTTCATTGATGATTTTTCTCAAAAAATTTGGATATATTTTATGAAAAATAAAGATGAGTTCTTAGACTGGTTCATGGAGTTTAAGACCTTGGTAGCGAAGTAAACCAGGAAGAAACTAAAGGTAGTGATAACTAACAATTGTGGATACTATATCTCGAATGCTTTCAAGGTTTTTTGTGTCAAGGAAGGTATTAGGAGAGGGTTTATAGCACCTCATAACCCTTAATAGAATGGTGTGGCTAAGAGGAACAACAGGAGTATTGTTGGAACAACTAGAACTATGTTGCATGATCGAGATTTGCCTAGGTTCTTGTGGGAAGAAGCATGCAACATTGTAGTATTTTTACAGAACATGAGTCCATATAGGGTGCTCGGATGAGCTACACCAAAGGAGGTCTTCACAGGAAATAAACCTAATGTTTCACACTTCTGAATCTTTGGCACAAAGTTCTACTATCATGTGTCAAAAGATAACAGGAAGAAGTTTGATGCCACAGCAAATAAGGGTATATTCTTGGGGTATGGTAAGACATCTAGGGCATGCAGGGTATATCTTCCATGATCTAGGACAAGAGTTTTCAAGAGAGATGTGAGATTCCAAGAGGATCAGGCTCTGAGAGTTACCTTAGAGCAAGAGAAGATTGCAGTACCTGAGAAGGTACTCCCTCTAAAACAGGAGGCAGCCAACACCTCAAAGTAAACCACAACCATAGTCTAGTGGAAAGAGGGTAGTGCAACAGGATGAGGAGGACAAACTAGACTGAGAGCAAATAGATCAGCTAGAGTGAGCCACCATAGGGAGGAATAAGGCCAAGTGGGTTGAGAGGCTGATCCAAGAGGCTCAAGAGTAGTTCGAGGCTCCTAACACCATGTTTAGGCACTATTTCCTTGGCTTGGAGGTTTGGTAGGGTGATGGTGAGATCTTTGTGGGACAAGGCATGTACATGGCAAAGATTCTTTAGAAATTTCATATGCAATATTACACGCCCATGCCCACACCTACAGTCACAAACTGGAGGAATGTTTTTGCTACTACAACAGAGCGAGTGGATCATAGAGTATACATGCAGCTCAGTGGATCGTTGATTTACTTTTTCAACACACAACTTGATATTTGTTTTTCAGTCAGCCACCTAAGTGAGTTAATGGTTGAACCGACATAGTGCATTGCGTTGTTGCAAAGAATGTGTTTATATATCTCAGAGGCTAAACAAACTATCGATTGTGGTACAAATAGGTTGATTGAGAGAGTTTTGAGGGCTCCACTGATGTATATTGGGCAAGCAGCTCCACAGACAGGAAGATTACTTCAGGTGGCATCTTCATCATTGGGTCAGCTACAATTTCTTGGTACAACAAGAAGTAGAAATCATTTTCACTCAGTACAAGAGAGGTTGAGTACATGCTTACTAGTGAGGCACCTTCCAAGGCTATTTGGATGACAAAGTTACTTGTGGGACATTTCAGACAGAGGGTCGAGCCTACCATAATACATTGTGATAATCATAGTTGCATTACACTCTCTGAGAATCCAATGTTTCATGATCGCTCAAAGCATATAAAGATCTCGTATCACCATCTTAGAGATTGTGTGCAAAAGGGGAGATTCAAGCTACAATACATTCCAATAAGGGAGAAGACAACAGACATCTTGACCAAGGCATTGGCAAGAGGTAGTTTTGTTAATCAGAGAGATAAGTTGGAACTTGTACAAAAACTCTTCCTCACTAAGAGGGACTGCTGAAAAGTAGAAAATAAATGGATTCCTTGATCATTTCCTTGATTCAAGGAATTGATTTAGAGATATTCTTAGACATCTATGAGTTCCAGTGATGAGTACGAGTTCAAGAAGTAGTTTCACTAGTGCGATTTTGTGGAGGATGACCTATCTATCCTCTAGTGTGAGTTAAATTGGGAATTGAGTGAAAAAGTGAAGTTAGCCTCCTAAATTTTAGGGGGATCTCGTTAAGTAATCAATTCTTGCGCACAATTTTATGAGCAAGAGATCTTATGGAGGAACCAGCCAAGTGTTCCTTGTGTGAACTATTTAGGAAGGTAATTTTCTCTTTGGATTGCGCATATAAATAGGGGAAACCCATATTTAATAGGAGCTTAGCCAACGATAGGAAATAGCAGATTATTTCCTCAGGTTTTGTGTTGGAAATCAGAGCCTCTAGTGCATATAGGAGAAGGAAGTAGGTCAGCTATCAGGAAGAAGTTTTAGGCCTATGAAGGGGAGGAAAACTCTTGTATTTTCAGATTAAAACCAGGTTGCATGTGTATAATATTTGTTGCTCAATTTCCCTTAATAAAATTACGAAGCAAGCAAGGGTTTCCCTATTGGGTTCCCTAGAAAAATTGTGTGTTTTATTGTGTAAATTTTGTGAGATTATATTTTTTCTACTCCGTTGATTGTTCATAATAACTGATGAGAATTTCATGGAAAATCTACAGTGAATGCCACATTAAATAAATAAATAAATATGATAAAATACCAAGAAAATGAATGCAATGTGATCTATTGGTTAAAGAGGGTATATCTTTATCCATGAAACAAAGTCGTTCATTTGAGTAGTTCTAAAATGTATCAATACTTTACTAGAAATATTTGTGTGTAAGTTAATAACCGAGATTTTGAATGTGGTCAATGATTTTGAATGTGGTCAATGTTGTCAGGATGTCATGCCAAAGACTCAAGTGTGCCTATTTGATGAAAGGGCAACAAGTTCAAAATCCTATAAGTTATGTTCAGTGTTTCTTTGTAGCATACGTTTGTAGAAGTGTGACCCCATGAGTTAGTAGATGTCCATTTTATGGCATCAACATTCATTGATATGATAACAGGTAGGGATTCTTTAAAAAGATTTGGTACATTAACAATAAATTTTTGAAAAGTTGACTTTGGTGAAACTTCACAGATCTAACTGTGGCATCCCAAAAATTGTGTAATTTTCAAAACTTAGATCATGTAACTTTCACATTTCTATACTGATGCCATAGTTACTATAAATATATTTTTTTATCTTAGTAATATTCAAATGCATTCAATTTCAAAATACAATATAAAAAACCTACTACTATAAAAACACTTGAACAAACAAGTAACACAAAGTATAAATACATTAAAAAAAAAAAAAAAAAAACCATAAATAGTGTCACATGTGAGAAACAAATTACCTCTACTACATCTATCAACTGCCCTTCATCTTTGTACAAAAGTCCACAATTCTTGAGATCGCAAGAATTATGAGGATTGAGCGCAAGAGCTTCTACAAATCATTCAAATCCCTTCGGAATGAGACCTTGTATTTGGAGACAAATTTCTTTTCCAATGTGAGCCTCCATAGTGATAGAGTCTGTTTCCAAAACAAATTCACAGAGAATTCTACCATTGTGTGAAATATGGTTCATATTCCACACAATTTCATCCTCTGCACTTTACATTGTTGAAATGTGTGGATCTAGTCTGACATTTATCGATTACCGGCAAACTAAACCCCAAACATTGTTAATGGTGATTGTGTTCTTCTCATACCACACTCGTAGGAACCCAGCAATATCTTATCTCTATTCGTAGGAACCCAACAATATCTTATCTCTATTGTTTAGCATTTGAATTTTCAATACCCATCTTTCCATGTTTCTCTTTCGCACTCCCTTGAATTATTTCTACTCTACGCACTGTGGAGCAGAATCGACTTCTATGTTACGCATTGTATACATATATACTTGAAAGATAAGATAATCCATGCAATCGACATCCGTGGATCAAATTACAAAAGGAGTTAAATAAGATGTGATAAATCTTAACATAAAATATACCATGGTATTGAGTGCATCGACAAACTTATTCCTCCATTATAGTATTTTAACATATGACAATGCATTGTTCCTTGAAACCTTCTTGGCGCCGAGGACGAAGTGGAGGAGACAACCATAAGAGCAGAAGTAGAATTAGGGCTGGTACTAGAAGTGCTGCTAATTGAATAATGCTTCACTACTCTGGCATTCAAAAGGTAATGACCTCTGTGGGTACCAGTTGTTGTCTGCAACATCCCCGCTCTCTTCCAACATTCACTATCTGACACTGAAGAGACTGAGTGAATTGAGGTTTTGTCTCTTCCATAGTGTCCCTGCCATAGTTGCACCCATTTCACTCTTTAACGCGCCCAATTTTCTTGTTCCACTTCACAACCTTGCATTACCAAAATGAAAAAGCACGCGCATGGTTATTCTCCGGGAATCTAAAATAAAAGACCCTAATCGAAATCTATAAAATGGATTAATCCGAAATCTAGCCTTTCGGATTAACCGAAATCTAGCAAATGCATTCATTCAACATTTGAGATGAATACATTACGGACGGACATAGTCGGATGGGATGATTACCTTAGCGTCTGGTAGGACAGAGTAGAAACAGTGGTTGAAACTATGAAATTTTGAACTCCCACCAATGCTTAATGCGTAGAGGATAGAGTGTAAACAGACTTTGAAACCAAGTTTTAAATTTCCACCAAATTAATAATGTTAAGTTTGGAGGGAAATATAAAAGAAAATAATTTTAAATTAATAAATGTTTAGAGATAAATATAAAAGCAAAAATAAAATCGAAATCACTTATTAAAAAATAATGAAGAGGGAAATAAAGAGAGCTATGTGAACTCTTAATTGGGTGACAAATGGTAATGAAAGAGAATGTTATAGCTTATAATATGGAAGATTTCACAAATTACATGACTTCTAAATATTTTTTATTTTTTTATTTTGAAAAAGGTGGCTTAGGTTGTTAGAAGTAGGAGATCACTCACATTATATTTTTTTAACCTTAATTTTAATGTTTAGTCATTTTCTTTTCTATTATATTTTTATGTCTTTTATTGATTTTTATGATTTTTTTATTTTCTATGTTGTTAAGAAAATTTAAGCAAATATCTAAAAAAATTCTCTAAACTAAAATGATTAAAAAACAAAAGACTAATATATGATGATATAGAGATATGAAAATAAATTCTTAAACAATTACCAGAGGAGGACAAGATCACAAGTGAGAGTGTAACATGAAGAGTCTACCTCAAGATACTAACATGCATGGTGGAAGATTTATATCCCTTTCACTTTGTAAATGGTTAATTTCATATATGGAATTATTTGATTACTTTAATTTTATTTTATTATGTTCTTCCAGATTAATAAATGTTAATTGTGAAAACTTACCACTTCCCTATGTTCAAGTACTTATTATGCATTAATACACATCTCTTCTAATTTGATGTATACTTATATATTTAATTGTTAAAAACTAAACTGTGGTGAAAATGTGGTGGTGGTGATAGTCGTTAAGAAGAATCATGTATGTTTATATGTACATTGAATAAATTAGGAGGCTTTCAAATCACATATGATGCTTACAAGTGTATAAAAATCACATTTAACTAGATTTGAGGATACATTTTACACGTATCATAAGGTATATGAGGGGGGAAATGGTTTTAAGTGCTAGTGATCTAGTTACACAAGATAACCCATAAATTTGGGCTAATTTTGGATATCCCCAAGATTCAATAAGTAATCCAAATAAAGTGAGAGAATTCATTGCTCGAAACAACCCTACAGTGTTAAAGTTTAGATACAAAAAGGTATTCAACTTTTTAACACTATATATGGATTCAAAGACCCATTTGCCTCTAAATTATAGCAATGTAGATGGATTCAAATACCTATAGTGAAATGTGACACTTAGGTATCAAAATTTCAATTTTCCATTTCCAAAGTGACACAATTAAAAATTACTAACATAAATGACTAACTCATATACTTGTTGTAGTTGTTATTTGGTCATATTTTTATTCTTGGACTATAATAGTCATTTACATTAATTATTATTAATTTTGTCACTTATTATGTAGTCATTTATTATAGTCCTAGACTAAATTAGTCATTTAAGTTAGTCACTTTTAGTTTAGTTACTTATTATCTAGTTATATATTTTAGTCCTAGACTAAATTAGTCATTTAAGTTATTCTCTTGTAGTTTAGTCACTTATTATCTAGTCGTATATTTTATCCCTAGACTGAACTATTCGTTTAAGATGTCATTTTTAATTCGGTCACTTAAAATTGCTCAAATTTAGCAGTAATTCACTTGAAATAATTATGGTGAATAACTTTTTTAGTAAACTCTTCACTAATTTAATCATTTTCTACTAGTACCATAACAAGAATCTGTGCATATTTCTAATAAGAAAAAGAAATATGAAGCAAATTCTTGATTACCTAAATATTGCAATAGGAAATAATGTAATGAGAATATTTAGACTACTTATCTTTAGTTCAATCTAGTGTTTTACCTTCTCATTCTTTTTTTTCTTGTTTGATTATTTTCCAAGGGATTTTGCATGTGGATGCATGATGTCCATTTCTATCATAAATTTTTATTTGATGGTGTTAACCTCCCTTCCTTTGTGATTATTTTTTCCTCATCCTCTTCAGCCTCTTCGTTTAGGAGAATATTGTGATTTATTTTTGTCTTTCTATGCAAGGAACACTAATTTTTTAGGGGACTAAGAATTTGTCTTCCTATTTCTAAAATATTTATCCAACCTTGAAAACATCTCCAAAATGGTGTAAAAATTAATTTCCTTGAGTTGGGCACTATATTTTAATGATTCCATATGGTGAGAGTAAGTAAGATAGAGGGCCTTGACAAAGGTTGTGATAGGCTTGTCCATTTTATATCTATTGGCTTCTAAGTCATTCAAGCTGGTTGTAATATTTGAGACTAGGACCAAGGTATCATCATATTTGAACTCCATGTTGAAGAGCTTGATCACCAATTGAACCACTTCCAATTCTAAGTGTGAGTCATATAAATATTTTATGCTCTTTTTCACATTATAATAATTTCTCATTGGAATAACATGATGAATCACCTTTTCACTTAAGGAAGCAACAATCATGCCATAAGATTTATTATCCTTACTCTCCAAAAATGGTTGGCTCTTTTTCTCATGTGATGTGGGATTGGTAATTGTAGTAATGAAGGTATAGGCACAAAGGATGAGGTCCATGGTGCTACAACGCTAGTATTGAATTTTTATTAGTAAGAGATTAGGCTATAGAAGGATGGAATTCCCATCCTCTAATCTTAGGCTTACCCATCTAATAGTTGAAAGAGTAATATGGCATGCCCCACTTACTTGTCTCTCCCTAGGCCCCTTGTCTCCACCTAGGGGACCATATTTTTTTAATATAACCATCTAGTCATTTATTTGCCTAGAAATATGATCCATCTTCACACTGGAATGTAAAATTGTCTCTTCTTCATTATAAATCTCTTTCCACCAGTCATTAAAATTGATGGTATTCCTAATTTTTCATAACCATTCATTACAGTTTGTTTGGTTGGTTATAACAATACTAATAATAAAAATGAGAGAATGCATCTTCAACATAATTCCAATATCAATAATGGATGAGAATAAAATATAAGCAACTATACCCTCAATTTAAATAGTATAACACTCTAAAAAAGACACCACACTCTTGTGCTTCGCCATTTCACTACCCAAGCAAAAGGAACCTAGAAGTTCCAAAAAAGAGTTCAAAGTGGACCCCTCTCTAGGATGTAATTATTTATGTGGTAAAGGAAACCATATCTTGTCCACTTGAGAAGAAATGCTCATTGTCCAAGATGTCTAACCGAGTAGGTCATCTTAAGAATAAATTTCATCGTCATGTTAGAGATTCTAGTAAAGCACAACATTAAGGTTAAGGGCTAGATACATGTTTTCTCATACATATTTTACATCCATAATGGCATGAATCCCTTCTCCTCACATTGCATAAATATAAAAAATAAATCAATAAGCTTGGTAATACTTTCCAAAGGAAAAAAGTAAGGCTTCATAAGTAACAATAAAATTGTGAATATTATAACATGGTTCCTATATTATTTTTTGTAACAGTTCTTCGTCCTTGTGATTTTGAATTTTTCTTAGGGGACAAGTTGTGGAAATGAAATCTAGGCTATGTTGTTTCTTCAAAATGGGAAAAAGGCAAGGATGTCAATACTATGAATGAATGGGAAATAGTTGACTTGATGTTGGAGGAAGAAATGTATTTTGATAGTTGAGGGTCTTTAGAGATGAAGGACTCTTAAAATTATGTAGGTTAGTTTTTGAATCTAATAACCTAACCTTCCCTATGTTCTGTTCTTTAGTGGGTCTCTAATTTTTTTTCTACATAAGGGAACTCTAATAGTAATTTATTATTTTCCACTTGGGTTCTAAGAAAACTGTAAACACATAGAAAGTATAAATGTATAATTTCAAAATTTTAACGAACATTGAATGGAAAATATCATGAGAATTTTACAACATGTACAACACAATGGAGGTAACACACATGGGAAGAGCAGGTTGATTGGTATGGTATAATAAAAACCATGTGATGAAAGGAATATATAGAGGATTTATATAATGTTTAAAAAAATTCTTAATCCTAGGACCTATGGCTCTCATACCATTAGAGGCCATGAAATGACTCCTAAAATATACATTTTGCATTGATGAAAATATCAAGAAGAGGAGTAACTCTTGATATTCATATTCCAAAATCACTTCCTATATAACTATTAACTTCCCTCCATTTACATATCACAAATATTTCACCCAATCCTTAAATATTAGGTTTCCAACCCTACCATAGTAAAAAATGTGGCTATGCACTCACTAAACCTAAATCTCAGTAGGAAAAAATGAACATTATTAAGAACACGTGTGTGTTCCCAGAGTGCATGAAGGTTCCTAGAGTACATGTGTGTTCCCAGGGTATGCACATGTTCCTAATAATACAGATACATTCCTAAGCCATGCCAAGCTGTTAACTTGGCTAGCATGTTGGTTGGAAGCTTGGGCCTTATCAAGGCTAGACACACAATAATGGACACATATTTCTAGGAATGTGCACACATTTCTGATTGCCCCATTTCCACTATTGAGGAAATCATATTCTTGTGAGTTAGCTCATCCATAATTGGTCTAAAAGATTCTCTGCAACTAATTATCTTAGTAAATTCATGTCTGGCTGAGATAATCCCTCAACCAAATAGATTGTGTGTCAAAAATACTTTTCCTATCTTCAAGCATACCTTTATATATTTATATTTAGGAAACTATTTGACTAATGTAGATGTCTTAATAGATTTTGTTTGTGCATTAAAGTTCTAGTATCCAAGTTATCAAAAATGTCCATATTTGTCAGAACTTCCACAAAAATTTTGATACTCAATGTTAGTGCATATAAATTTTCAAATCCACTAGGAAAAATAAAATATAAATCTTTATTTGTATGTTATGACATATTATTTTCTTATATGCTTTATTTTTGATTTCATGTTTACAATCAATTGTGAAACACTATAACAAAAAGAATGTAAAATATTAAAAAATTGTAAGATAATAATATATTACTTATTTAAAATTATTTTAAATCTAGGAGGTGTGGATGATGAGGTGAGTAGATAAAGTTATGATTGTAAATCAGAATTGTTGAGATATTTAATTTCATAATAATAATTATTATGGTAATAGGTGTTTTAATCTTATAATATGTCTTTTAGAATATTAATTTAATTATAATTAATTATTAGTTGGATGTTAAAGATTTAATATCAATGAAATATGTGAGAATATTCACAATAGTAGTCACAGTTCAAGGGTTAAGTTTATTTTGAATTTTGTTAATTCCTTTATACTTCATTTATCTCATACAAATTAATTAGTTAAAGAAAATGCCATATAAAAATGTGTCATATTAAATGTATGGTGTTGATAAACTATGGAAGTGAACCCTGGTATTGTAAAAAAAAAATTTCATGGTAAAATAGCTGTAAATAACAATAATTAAAAAGATCATTAAGAGTTTTTTAAATTTAAAAAATGTGAAATATATCTTGAATAGTTGTTTTGATACTTACTATAAATTGATCTATATCCAAGTTAATTAATGCTTCAATTTAAATAAGTGTGTTAAAAAAATGATGAAAAAATAAACTCCAAAATAATAATTAATTGATCTCGTCATATATGTGTGAAAAAATTATTAGGAGTGGTTAGAATTATAGGTAATTATAAAATTAATAATAATAATAATAATAAAAGAAATATTAATATTTAATTAATATTTATTATTTAAAAAAACAACTATATGTAATTAATTAGTTTTGAAATAACTTAACCATTCAAGATAATGAGGTTGAATTAATGAGATTTTACTCTTACATACTTGCTGAAATATTGAGAACCCAAGTTATTGTTAAGATTATTTTTAAGTTTTTCAAAGTTTTTATATTTCATTTATTTCATACAAATTAATTAGTTAAAGAAAAAGTTATATAAAAATTTGTTATATTGAAATATATAGTGTTAATAAAATATGGTAGTGGCTTATGATATTCTAAACAAATATTTTCATGGTAAAATGGAGTAAATCTACATAATTAAGAATATGATTACATGTTTTTGAAATTTAAACAATGTGAAATGTATCTCTAATACTTTTGATGCTTATCATAAATTGATCTCTATTCAAGTTTATTAATTGTTTAGTTTAAAAATAATAATTAATTGATTATTAATGAAAGTATTTATTAGGAGTTGTTAGAATTATAGATAACTATAAAATTAATAATAATAATGATAATAAATAATGATGTACAATAACTTATATATTAATATTTATTATTTTAAAAAATAACTCTTTTTAATTAATAACTTAACCATTCAAATTGATAAGATAATAAGATTGAATTAATGGCTTTTTAGATGTTAGTTAAAATATCCAGAACCGACTTCATAAAACCCCTAATAAGCTTTAAATACTCCCCTCTTTAAAACACTGAGAAAAACATTTTGTGCTGGCATTTATCTTAGAGCATGCATTTTCTCAGCGAAAAACTTCAATGTACGAGTTTTAATATTGATAACTAGACTAATTCAATTAATTTTTTCCTTTACAGAATCATAGTAATCATAGCTTGAGGCAGCAGCTGGCTCTTAATCGCGCTCAGCTTGCGGAGTGTTGGAGCCTACTCGAAGGCTCGCGCAATGTGCAGGTAGCTGACTAGAGTTTCTTCCGTGGAGAAAAGAGACGCGGAAATAGATTTGGGTGCATTAGTAACCTTTCTTCCGTGGAGCAAAGAGATGCGGGAATAGATTGGGTGCCTTCGTCAGGGACTTCTGGAACTGACTAAGCAAAGGCAGTCCAACTTTATAATTCCCCCTCGGCAAAGTTTTCCTTTCCGTCGTCCGAAGAAGTATAATAACCGTCGGGTCTGATAAAATGTCCAACAACCCTTCATAATTGTCAGTCCAGCGTGACTTGGTTTATTTTCGTTTCATACGCGTAAAATTAGGGTGATTAGTTAATCGTGATGGCATGATACACCAATCTGTAATGATACACCAGATAGTTATATTTTGTTTTGTTTATTTATCATAAGATTGTTATGCGTTTCAAAATATTGATACTATGCATCATTTGAAAAGTCTGCTTTTACATTACAGGAAGCAGTAATCCCATTTTCAATATAAGGAAATTTATATTCACACTTATTATTATTCTTGTCAATGGAATGAAGTGTTTGTTAAAATAGCTACTGCATATGCTAATCTGTAATTCAGTTTTTTTTTTTTTTGAATAAAATTTAGGAATAACTATTATATTAAGATATTGATGTAAAATTTAAATTAATGAAACTAGTGGACATGGAGTATCTATGAACATTTATATATAAATTTTTAGACTTTTGAATGAAATATGATACTATTTATTTTATTCTTCTTGTTTATTGATCAATATTAATGAAACAAAAACAAAAAAGGGAAAACATCAAAATATTACATTAAATTATTAGGAATTATTTCTCTTTAATTTTTGAGTATTGTGATTAACCATTAAACAAAGAGATCATAACTCTTTTTTCAACATGGAGACATTTTTTCTCCACAAAAAATCAGTCTAATTAATAAATCCACTTTAAAACCATTATACTTGAGGGGAGAGATACTAAATATAAATAAGAAATTATAAGAAATCATAAAAGCAATCACCTTTTGAATTTCCAAAAGCACCATTTGCTTCAAACCCTTGTATTGAGTAATATTCTTGAAAATATAACCTGATATAATTTAGCTATATATATTTATATATTTATTTTATTATAAAAAATATTACAAATTAAAAACTAATTAATATAAAAAAAAATAGGATAGTCTTCTAGAGTTAGAAGCCCCTAGAGGCTAAGATATCAATTAGATTTTTCTTCTTAAATTGTGAATAAAAAATGCTTCCAATTGAAAAAAACAATTTAATATTAATAAATTATTGTTACTATTATGAAAATTTAATTCATTATTTATTTATTTATTGTAATAAAAAAATATATAAAGAAAAGAATAAGGTTTTCTTCACCAAAAGGAAAAGTTGTCATTTCAAATAAAATTTGTCATTTCAAATGATTTTTATTTTTTTTTAATTTCTATTACAAATCTTTTTTTTAGGGCTAAGTGTTATTATTTTATTTTTAACTATATGAGAAGTTGTGTATTATGAAAAAAAATTAAATAATTAATATATAAAACTTAATAAATTCCATATTATATATTATGATGTAAATTTTGAAAAAAAATAAATAATAAAATTAATTAATTTAGTAATAATTAATTAAAAAAAATATTAATATATTTATTATTATCATTAAATTTTTAACTATTAATTAATATATTAATATTTAATTTATTGATGATGATGGTTTAATGTCCACTAAGACTAATATGGTTTAATGTCCACTAAGACTAATATGGTCTATTGGACCTTAACAAAGAAGCTAATTATTTAAAATCTTATTTTTGTGATAAAAAAAGGAGGGAAACAAGCATTCCCACTTCTTGTAGCTTTAGATCTCATGAGAATTAGTTGTAATCCTTTAGCTTCTTAGCATTGGTTATTTTAGAGTCTACAAGAGGAAATTGTTTTTATTCCAACGCAGAGATGAGCCACCTTACAATTATTTTCAAACTCATAGTAATCTTTCAAATATCCTAAAATCATTTTCTTAATGTTATAGTTCCAATTGATATGATGGTGAATGTCAATACCTAAATATTTATAAGAAACACTTTCTTTAAGTAATTGTTATCATAGATTAAATTGTCATAAGTGATATTCTTGGATTCAATAATCATAACTTTAGTCTTGTTAGTGTTAATAGTCATACCCATCTTCATACAATAACCATGGATGGTTTTAAGCTGCTTTTTGAGATCATTGGGACTCCTCCCAATAAGAAAGATATCATCAACATAAAGAAGAAGAGTAATGACTATACCAACAAACTTGGGTCCCTCACAACCAACAAATTTTAAGAATTCTTCAAGCTTGTCAATGTAAATGCTAAAAGGGGTAAGGTATAAGGGACATCCTTTCTTAACACTGATATTTCATTTAATGTTTGTAGACCAGCCCTCTGTGGTCTTAAACTTGGAAATATGATTCTCTTATAATCTAATAACATCCACCCCTAACTCATGGGAACAATTATTTCATCTAGAGAACAATTCCTTGAGAGAACAATGTCAAAATATTTTCTAAAGTAAAAAGAAAAAATAAAATAAAATTAATAGTATTATTGTTAAGAAAATCCTAGGCAATTATCCTAATAGTGTCAAGGTGGTCAATAGAATGATGAGTTCTAAAACCAACTTGCCCAATCACTCTTTTACCATGGGTTTCAAGTGAATCACTAATGTTCTCCAAAATGAGCCCATACAGCTTGGATAAAATGTGGCTAATCATGATATTACTATAGTTGGAACATTTTTATCCCCACTTTTAAATTTAGGCGCAATAAGGCTTTGCATCCACAGAACCATGTTTAACCTCAAAGTCATGTTTAACTTCAAAGTTGAGTTGATTGTTCAAGTGCACGATGAGAATGGACCTTCCAATTTTGAGAATTTCAATTTGGTAACCTTCACTATCCATGACTTTCCCATTGGCCATATTCTTAATGGGAGACTCCATGTCTTCCAAAGAAAAAGTAACTCCCTCTATAGGAGTGTTTTTGATGATGTCCATGGTGTATGGGGAGTCATATAAGTTCCTAAGATAGACATCTCATTCCTTGAAGGGGATCAAATTGTTCTATTTTCATTTACTCACAAGAATGCCCCTCTAAAGATTTTTAGGCCAAGCTTTAGAGAGGTGAAGGAGAAGATATTTCCTCTTGTTTATATAGTCTCGTTTTTTCCTTTTGATAAGAACTTTGTACTCTTTTATTTTCTTATACTTAATAATTTTGTTGGGAGGATCTCTAATCTCTTTCATGGTATATTTAAAATCCTTGTCATATCAGGAATTTCTATTGTTCTTATTATATGATACCTCCTTAAAGAATATTTTAATGGTGGTGGAGAAGATAGTAGTAACAATGTTGTATATGTGATCAATGTTGTTATTATATGTTAAGGAACTTAATTCCTTTGTTAAAAAATTTAAGAATAGATGTGTTTTACTTTTGTCAAAACCCCTGTGTCTTTGAATCTTGTCATTATTATGCATGTGGTTGGTGTAAATATCAAAATTAAGGGTTAAGGAGAGATTTCTATGGTGTGAGTTAGCCTCATGGATGTTTAGAATATTAAAATTAACTATACCTTGGAGAACCTTTGCATGAGATATTACCATGAATACAAGTCATATGACCATAGGAAGGCCACTTATTGATCCTATTACAAAGAATCAAGGCTTCTGAACTACAGATATTTAGAGTTCTTTTGGAATTTACTAGCTAGAACATAATCCTCAACAATCAATAATGGGTTATGGTTAGAGTTATTACTTAATAGAGTCGCTTATATAGTGGAAGTCTGAGCATTAACCTCTTGAAGCACGATTGTGTTTCCTTCATTCCTTATGTCATGTATATCATGTTCTAATTTAATGAAGGGACAAATCTTATCTAATAGGAGGTATAGTTAACTAGATCAAAGTAACAAGTTGGAAGGAAAATTATACTAGAGATTTGGATCCAAATGTATTTATTAAGGGGGTAAATCTTATGAATCCATATGTGGGAAGCAATACTATTTTTTATATAACAAACAATAGCACCCACCCCTTTCAGCGAGGATATTTTGTTCCAGGTAGACCAAAGAATGAATCCATCAATGTGGGGAACCCTACATTCATCATGTCCTAGGTTTCTACCAAGATAATACTATTAGTGTCACTCCTGATCCAACTTAATATATGACTTTTGAGCCATTGAAAACCATGGCAATTCCAGAAGAGGATCCAGAGTGTTCCTAATTCCTATTTATCACCTTTTTTTGGACTCTATATCAAATAATAAATTTTTTGTTTCCAATGATTGCCCATTTTCCTTCTTTTCTAGCATTTTTTATCTTTTGGACCTCTTTCCTTAGTTTGACTTGGTCTTTTGGCATAATATCCTCGTTTATAAAGATTCCATACCCTTTTAGACTAGTAGATTTACTAAGTATATTTAATTTGTGGTCATTACTACTTACCTTAACACATATGAGTCCATGCTTATCCTCAAGAACCTTACCCATAGTTTGTGCTTCTATTCGATAATTTGTTTGAATTTGTGAGTGATTTTTTAGTTTTTCTTGTGATATAGCTAATGTGTCCTCATTTTGTTTCTCATTTATACCAACAATGCTCATTTTTAGGGCTCTTTTGGGTCTTTAATGATCTAATTCCATTAATTACTTCATTTCTTATTTTATTGGTTTTATATCAAGTTTATTAGTTGGGCTGCTAAGGGTTGAATTATCATCTAGTTTTACATTTAGAGCATTAATCTCATCTCTGAAGGTGTGATTTTCTTCGACCATTTAATGTTTTCATGTTCTAAATGTTGCATCCTATCTTTCATTTTTTGAATTTCAGTCTAGAAAGTTGCTATTTTATCTTCTAATTATTTTTAGTTATTACTAAACATTATAGATAATTCAACTTTATGTTCTATAATCACTGGGAACAATTCATGTTTATACTATTTTTCTCTTTCTTCTTTTTATTATTCTAAAGATTCAATGTGTTCATACAAAATCTCTAGTGTTTTTTTTATTGGCCTTGCTCTACAAGAGGTAGGTTTATAAATATGGTGAGAACTACTCATAATTTACCAAATATATTTTAATAAAAAGAAGAGAAAGAGGAAACGGTTCACTTTAAATGATTTAGGAAACTAGCTGACTTGCACCGAACAAAATTGTAGAAAGACTCCCTCGAAGATCCCTAGAAAAATTTGAACAAAGACACGGGAAAAGTCATTTATAGGCGATCCTCAACAAAAGGAGCACCGTAAAACCACCGAGAGAACAACGATGCCTCTATAGTGTGATGAGAAAATATAAATTCAGAGACAATTCGATCTCAGCGTATAGCAATCCCCCACCAAAATTAGATGCGAGCTTCTGGAATGTGTTTTGCAAAAATACGTTCCTCAAGTCATGCCAAAGATAAGACAAGAATTAATCTCTTTAAGAGGGTCCAAAAGTTCTTGGGTTTTTTCTTATAAGCAAATTTATTTGATTCCCCCTTCATGTGTTAGAAATTTTCCCTCCATTTAATGATCCAGAGGACTAAAATTTATTACAGAGAAATCGAATTTCTCAACACTATAGGAAGACTAGTTATTCAAGTAATCCATTGCCTCACTGGTTATGTGGCCATAGAGTGAATTTAATGCCCAAAAAATGGAGTCAAAAACGATATTCACAAACCCTTCCAACGATGCCTCTCTAATGATATGGGAAAATGTAAATTTAGAGATAAATCGATCACACCGATCCCCACCAAATCAGATGTAGACTTCTGAGATGCGATCTGTGATGCGAGCCTTTGAGATGGAAGCTTCTGACATGCAAGCTATCTACAATACTTCTGACAACATTCTTTACCTATATGTGATGTGAGCCTCTTTCGTTTTTAAAAAATACTAGAGAAGTTAAAAACTTACCATCAATTAATACACATATTTGTATTTACATTTTTCTTCATAACCATCTTTATAATTATTTTATTAATTTTTTATATAACTTTTTTATTTAAAAAAATTTTCACTCTTAATTTTTTTTCTATTATCATTAATTTTAGAGAAATATTATATATTTAGTTTATTACATCAAATTTTATTATCACACTTGCAATAATTAAACTTGGATAGAGAGTATCATAATCATTCCTTTCAACCACTCTCAACAAACTCAATTGACACATTCAAAATTTGATATATGATGATGAGGACGATTAACCTCCAACGAGACTAATGAGGTCTATATCAGAAAAAAAGGGATTAATTGAGATTTTTGAATATTTTACTTCTATTATAGGGATCCTAGATCATTATAGTTGTGTTGAGTGAACAAGTGAAGAAGATTGGTAGTGTGCCAAAAGTTTGGAAATGGGAGTTGATGTGAGTAAGAATTGGGAAATCCAAGAGAAAGTGATTTTCATCTTCAACCGACTTACAATAACACAAATTACATAATATTTCATACTGGGTGCTTTTATCCTTTCATCCTAGAGTTTCTTGAAGATAGACAAACCTTTTGTTTCAGTTTGAAGATCATAGGAGTTAGTTCTTATTCTAGAAAATGTTCATCTTCTTCTTAGCATTTTTCATGCAAAGAGATAATGTTGGTTAGCTAAAATGTGTTTTATCACCTTTGTATAATACCTTAGCTTCATTTTCTCCTCTAGCTCCTTATCACCCCATAATTTTGCCTTAAAATTGGAAGTAACAATATTTTTAATATATATTTTTTACAATATTATCTCCGAGCTTTAAACCCTAAATACTTGAGCCAAGGTGGGGTTTTTTTGCTAGAGTTAAAAGTAGTTTTCGGGAAACTCTTGGTTTCCATATTGTAAAGCTTCTTCTCATACATGAGATAATAAAACATAAGCATGATTTTAATGGGGGAAATGCTAGCTTAAGTAAAAATGATAGGATAAGGACTATTACCTTTGATATTGAGGATGTAGGTTATAAATTGTTGGGTGTGGAGCCTCATTATCATCCTGATTTAAAGGTATTTTTTATAGCTGGATTTATACCGAAAGAATATTTCACACATGTCAACATGGGGGCAACTTGTTCCCCTGAGCTCATGGGTCCGGGGGTTAGCGATCCCTTGATAAGGATTGTGGGGTAGCATCCATGAAGCTAAAAACATATGTAAAATTGACTTATTTCATAGTCAATCTCGATTGTTCACTAGGCGAGTGATATGACGGTAGAAGTTATGTTTAATCTAGTGTATTTCCCCTAAAAGGAACCCCTCATTTGATATGAGGGAATTGTATTGTAGATGTGTATGGTGTGTGTATTCTTAGAGAGAAAGAGAAAGGGGGATTGTTTGGTAGACTAGATGATATTACAACAAATCTTATGTAGGTTGTGTCTATTCATTTTGTTGGATAATATAAAGGAAGGATTGGCTCTTTCTCTATGGACGTAAACCAAGTTGGGTGAAATACATATATCTTTGTCTCTCTTGTTCTATATGTTTTATGTGTTTGTATTTTTGCATATTTTTATGTGTTCAATTTCTTTATAATATATAATTTTCTAACATAAATTTCCTTTGGATCAACTTGATAAGAATAAGATCCAAGGTGCAAAGAATGGAAGAGAGTTTGTAACCATATTTCAAGTAGATTACAGGATCAAAGCCTAAATTAGACCTTCTCCATTAGAAATAGATCTCAAAGAGATTTCCAACAGTATGTGGAAGCATAAAAATGACCTCCTATGTCAGGTGTTATTCCTAGTCAATGTCTGGTGCCTTAAGACATGAAAGTAGAGTTAAAATTGGATTCAAAGAGTCTTAGCAAATAGCCAAAGTTGGAATAAATTCCAAACTCAGTGGAGATGATGGTGGAACCTCGTGACATCACAACTTTGTAACCTCAATGTAATTCCTTTTTAAAAAAGTTCTGATATGATATCAAGGAAGCAGGGTCAAATTTCACATCGCGAATTTTGGGACCGTGGAACTAGGGAAGGAGGGTCCAATTTCACACCCCCAATTTCGAGACTATGGAACTAGGGAAGCAGATGAAATCCAAATATCGAAGGTCATATTTATCGGGATGTTGGCAAGAAGACCATCCGGAGCCAATTCTTGAAATGATGGATATCAGAGAAGGCTCTGAACATCACGACCCAATATTCGAAGGACTAACAGGAAGTATATTGGAACCTTGAAGTAGGTTGGAACCTCAGAAGGTCAAGATAATCAGAAACTCTGAGCTTTGTAAGTCCTTATAAATTTATTTCTTTTGAAAGCGATAAGGGTGACGACGAAGAAGATTTACATAGGGATTTTTTTAGAAACCAAAGAATGAGGGACCCTTTCTCTCTCCTCCCATAGGTCACATGGGAGGAGGTGATTGGCCATGAGAAGTTTATATGGAAGATGATGTCATTATAATGTGGTACTTGTTGGGTGTAGTATAGGGAATATTAATGTACCAACATTGAATTTTCAATCTCAAAATTCGTTAACTTCGAGGTGCAGCATTGGAAATGCCAAAGAGAGCCCCCATCAACCTACAAATAAAATTTTAGTCTAAATTGTGCATCAATCTCAACAAATGAAGTTCAATCCTTCACTTCAAAGGACACTTGAGGAAACACCAATCCTAACAATTGAAAACAAGCTTTGATAAAACATACGAAAAATAGAAGGAAAACCTACACTATTAGAAACTGTGAAAGGAAATCCTTATTATTAGTAGAAATAAGGTAAATCCTAACTATTGTTTCACTAGAAACCAAGTAATTCCTGAAAAAAATGAAAAAGGAAGAATGAAATGTTGTAATACATTCAAGATCAATTCAAAAGCATTCTCTATGTAAAGCAGAAATTTAATTCACATTAACTCTTTCTAGTTCACCTATGTGTAACAAAACCATTTAATAAATTAAGATCTGATTTATTAAAAGCATCACCAATAATTATTAAATACTATGTAATCATATTTTCTAGACAAGGTTGAAATAGGAAACACTCTCACTCATACAGTAGCAATTTTCATGTCTTTGAAGTAAATGACACCTTGAAGAGAAGACATCAAATGGAGATTCAAAAGAGAAATTTTTCAATTGATGGTTTAACATTTATCAAAAAATGTATGCATTAATGTAGGCTTCAAAATCATAAAGGTCTTTCAATAACAATAAGTAGTGCAAGCCTATCAAATTCTCAATCCATCAGCACATTTTGTGACAAATGTGAATATTCAGAACTTAGAATAATTTCGATGGATAAAAAGTGCGCCATCCCCTGCAGCTTGACAACAGATACCTTGTGCATCTTCCATCACTGTCATTAGTGTGATTTATAAAAACTAAAGTTCTAGCCGAATAAAAATATGTAAGCCAAAGTATAAATTAGAATGATCAATTCAAATCATGCCTTGCACAAGATGAATATGCATAATTCAAAGGAACCATGATAGATCAATGGTCTATCATTTTTCATACAAATTCATTCTATACCAAGTGACAATTTCTGCAAGTAAAGTAAAAAATATCATAATTAGAATCACTTTAAAAGACCCTATATATATAACATTAAACACATCATGCCACATATTAAATGATAAATTAAACGCAGTCCAACCTAATCCTGAAAAATTAAGAGTGGTGTTGAGTTGATCTGGCGTCCAACCCAACTAACTCGCACCTTGTGTCAACGATCTACCTCACAAAAAGATAATAATCATAAAAAACCTAAAAAAAATTAAATGAACATAGATTTAAATGCCTTTATTAATCTTTCAAATATCATTCTTTACATGGTGCAGGAAAATATAATACTCTAGCAAACAGAGGGAGTGATCCGCAGATTAACAAGACTCGTGTAATTCTACATTGGGACTGTCTCTTCCCCTCCTTCGACGTCTGGATTTAGGCGATATTTTATTTTATATAGATATTGAAATTACAAATCGGGCTATAAACAAGATAATGAAAATACAGAAGGAACACATTACAAATCATAACAATTTTCAATGGATAAAATTGGATTTGGTTATGGTGCAACTGAATGTCGAATAGAGGAGTTAAATTTGGTACATGAGCGACTGTTTTGGTAAATGGTTCCTCTTTTCTCAGTCTAAGGTTGATGTTGAACTAAGTGCGATGTTGATGAAAAATTACTTCCCAAAATATCCTCGAATTTCTATTCAAATGGTCAGCTAATTAATGTCAACCAGATTTCAATAATTAAAGTAGTCTATGCACTCACTCACTCCAGTGCAAGAACGGGAGTATGGTGCAAGAATTGATGCATGGTGTAGGAACTTGATTCCTACTACAAGAACTCAATGTGTGGTACATGATCTCTTTAGGGTTCGGGAATCCCACATTAAATTGGTGCATGAATCCCAATTGTTACAGGAATATAATGCATAGTATAGGGAGGTGAATGCAGGACCAAGGCATGTTGGCATATGCATAAAAATATAATCAACTTAGTTTTAAACGTGCAAACATACAAACTATTATTAATGATTATTTTAATTTTCAAATCTCGTTAAAACAAGGGAATCATGTCAAATATTAAATACTTACTCTATTGTCTCTGAGAATGCACAAAACCATGAAAATAACCATTCAAGCTAAAGAAAAAAATGAGGGATTTCGAGTAAAAGGTGATATAAAGCAAGAAAAAATGGAGGCCTAACATCCCCCCATGCTAACCTTCTTGCATGTCCTCATGCACGGAAATGAATGGTTATATTGTTGCTCCCTTGCAAAAAAAACGAGATTAGAACATTTATTGGCACTCGTAATAATGCTCCTGCAATTTTGTGTGATCAACATTTCCCTCGCTAGATAGAGCTTGTTCCAAAAACAAAGTGTTTTCTGGAATCTTTATTTATTTAGACTAATTTCAAGAAAGTATAATGCAAGGGATGCAATAGGAATACTAAATTGCAAGGATGGTGTTATTACTTTAATGAAATAGCCAGCTATTAAAATTTCCAAAAACATCTCGGGGGCATAATTGATTAGAAGTTTCACTTTAATACCCTCATTGTAAATATGAGTAACATGATTTGAAATCCATGGTGTTAAAAGTATATAGAATAATACCTTCCCACGGTGACCATCTTACCATTATCCACATATAGTTGAAGCTCCTCTTTTCTGGGAAAAGTGAATTACCTCCACTAAGGGTCCTACATCCATAAAAACAAATTATTCAAAAAAGATAGGACTCGAAGGCATAACACTAGAAGGATCTTAAATTCATTCTCAAAGAGATATGATAATGAATTCAGGGAAATACAAAAACAACAAAGTAAATCACAGTGTAAAATTAACTTTAATACCATAAGCATAGCCTTATTGCTAGCAGGCATAAACATCCTCGATAGGGATTCCTTTTAACCCCAAGAAATGCATGTGTCCCATCTATTAGATATAGATTCAGATTCATTTGAAATAATTTATATATTTTTTAAATTAATTAAAAGCCATTGTCATGGATTTGTCACCAGCTAATGAAAATTCCATTCACAAGAACTAACAAGAAAGAACAATATAGCCTATGATGAGACCTCTTGTCTTCCAAATTTTCAACCAAAAGCCATTACCCTAGCTTGGTGACCAGCAACGGTAATACTGCTCTCGTTAGGACCCATGATCATGGTAGGTTAACTCATAGTGATACCTCCTATAAATCAGTTAATTTGTCTTATGAAAAAAACTCATATTATAATCAACCTTAAATAGGTTACTTAATAGGTGGGGAGGTGATTCTCCCCCTTAAGAACACGGGGTGGCGTGAATTTAGTTTTTAATTACTAATCTTTACTCATTGTTAATTCTACCTTTAAGACTCATTTTAAATAAAAAAACTTAGATAATGAATAAAAAAACCTCAAATTGATCATGCCATGGTTCTTATAAAATATTATTATAGTTTTGGTAGCTATGGTTCACCATAGGAGGATTCCCATCAATACCTTTGAAGAGGAACTTGAAAAGGTTTCCTAGATGATAGTTTGTTAGAGTAAATAGGAGAAAGTCACTTTATAAAATATGAGGCATTAAGGGTGAAGTTATTCTGACAAGTCTTACCATGAGAGTGCATAATAATATAAATTTCAAAAGCTCATCTTTATGGAATCACAGTTTCAAGGGTGTTAGTATACAAATTTATTTTAGATGAAATTTTTATTCATTGCTAGTACATGACCCTGCCCTATTGTAAAGAGAAGAAGATCACTTTTAAGTGTAGGTGTACCTCCAATTTATCCATGTGCATAATATAATGGTAAATATACTCACACTTAGTTTTAAAGAATAAAATTCGAGACATAACAAAGTAGGAGAAACTATTTTCTTTAATTGATATGGTACCAAGAGTTTTCCAATGATGAGGGAATGATATGCGTTGATGATTGTTTGAAACCAAGATAAAATGTGATCCACATATTCATGATTATCCAATTGATGCAAGCCTTCCACAACCTGATAATCACTCTCTAAGAAGCATAAGGTATCACATGAAAGATAAAAGAAAAGTACCTTGAGTTCGGGCTCAAATATCTACTTTTCAGATTGACAAGAATGGTTAAGGGAAATTATATGGTTTTGAGTTTCAAAAACAATTTTAGAATAGGTTTCAATCAAATATTTCTCCTCTAATGGTATTTGATTCAAGGTTTCTTCCCTAGATAAAGGTTTTGTGGTAATGGGGGGAGTTTCCAAATTCACTCCCTTTTCCAATATGGACGATGTAATATTTTGTTCAATATGAGAATCAATAGGAAGAATAGGTGTTTCAAATTTTTGTGCAACCTGCTGGTTTGGTTTAGGGGGTCTAGGTTTGCGCTAAGGTTTGGGTTAAGGATTGGACTATGCTTAGGATTTGTGTTAGGATTTGGACTAGGGTTAGGTATATGGTTTGAATTAAGGTTAGGGCTAGGGTTTAAATAAGGGTTAGATCTGAGTTTTGAATGAGGGATAGGTTTAAGGTTTGAATGAGGGTTAGGTTTATGGTTTGAATGATTTTTACTAGCGTTAGGTCTAGGGTTTGAATTAACTTTTTGACTAGGATTAGGTCTAGGGTTTAAATTAATATTTTTACTAGGGCTAGGATCAGGGATATGGTATGGGTAAGTACAAGGAGTAGGGGATGGATTAGGATAATAGGTAGGGTATGGATTAGGGAAATATTTCACATGTTACTAGGACCATGGAGGAGAATGACTTGATAGTGCATTGAACAAAAATTGTGATTGTTGTTGTTGGTTAACTAATTGATTTTTCATGAAAGACTTCTTTAGAGAAAAAACTCCAAACCATTCTTGAGGAGAAGGGGATATCTGACTCGAAGAAGAGGGCCAAGGAGGGAGGCACTGTGTCCATAAATTAGGGTATTCAATTAGAGGAGGATTAAAATTTTTCCATGAAATTGTAGGATTATAAACATGTAGAGGAACTTTATTAGGAGAATAAGTATTAATCCAATTATTGAATGATGATAAGTTTTATTTATACCTGGAAATAAATTTGATTTCTTACTTGATTTCCTAAGTACCTTTAGTTATCCTAGTAGTGATGGGAAATGTTTTGTTGATTGAGCCTCCTCACAAATTATGCAAACTTTTAGTCTACTAAGTGGACACTTTCGAAGGAAATTATTCTTCATACAATTGGCACAAAAAACCAACAGTGGTTCTTCATCATTCTTCTATTCTTCCTACAAATCATCTAAATTTGAAATCAAATCTTTAATAATATTATATTTATGTTAAAGAAAAATACTAAAATTTTCACTTATGAGTTCATCATTGGATGATTTGTATATTTCTATAGCAACATCAACACTCCTCATTGAATGATTCCTCAAAAATACCATTTTAATTTTTTCAAGAAGCCAACTAGTACATTCGTGAGCACAAGAATACTGTATGTATCTGTAGCGGAGGGGGGGGTGGGTTTTTAAACACCATGGAAAATGAAAAACCTTGAAATAACCAAGACGTGCATGAAATAAATAAATTCCAAGAATATAGATTTGCAAGAGAAACTAGGTGAAAAACAAACCAAATACAATAGGTCACCAAGGTCAATCATCTGAGAACCTCCTTGGAAATGGAGCCATAATGTTGGATGCAGTATAGGGAATATTAATGGACCAAAATTTAACTATAAATCTGGGATTTTTTGAACTTTGAGGTGTAGCACTAGAAATGCCATAGAGAGTAGCAACCAACCTATAAATAAAATTATAGTCTAACTTGTGCATCAATCTCAACAAATTAAATTGAATCCTGAACTTCAAAGGAAACTTGAGAAAACACCAATCATGACAACTTAAAAAAATCTTCGATCAAATGTTCGAAAAATAAAATGAAAACCTACACTATTAGCAATTGTGAAAGGAAATCCTAATTACTGGCAAACAAAAGATAAATCCTAACTATTGTTTAACTAGAAACCAAGCAATGCCTAAACAAAATAAAAAAGGCAGATTGTAAATGTTGAAAGAAATTCAAGATCAATTCAAAACCATTCTCTATGTATAGCATAAATTTAATTCACATTAATTATGTCTATTTCACTTGTGTGTAACAAAACCATTTAATAAATTAAGATCTGATTTATTGAAAGCATCTCATTTATTAAAAGCATCATCAATCATTATTAAATACTAAGTAAGAATATTTTGTGGACAAGTCGAAACAAGAAACACTCTCACTCATATAGTAGAAATTTTCATGTCTTTGAAGTAAATGACAACTGGAAGAAAACACATCAAATGGACATTCAAAAGTGAAATCTGTCAATTAATAGTTTACCATTTATTAAAAAATGTATGCATTGATGCAGGCTTCAAAATCATAAATGTCTTCCAATAATGATAATTAGCACATGAAGGTCGAATTCTCAAGCCCTCAACACATTTTGGGATGAATGGGAATATTCATAACCTAGAATAATTTCAGTGGGTAAAAAGCACACCAGTCCTTGAAGCGTGAAAACAGATACCCTACGCATCCTTCATCACTGTCATTAGTGCGATTTAAATATTAATTCCCAAAATATTACTTCCCGAAATATCCTCTAAATTATACTCAAATAGTTAGCTAAGTAATGTCAAATATATTTTAATAATTAAAGTAGTCTATTCATTCATTGACTCCAGTGCAGGAAAGTGAGTGCGGTGTAGGAATTGATGCATGATGTAGAACTTGATCCCTGGTACAAGAACTCAATTCATGGTACAGTAACTCTTTAGAGTGTAGGAATCCCATAGCAAACTGGTGCAGGAATCCCAATTGGTACATGAATATGTTGCATAGTACATGGAGGTGAATGCATGATCAAGGCTTGTTGGAATATGCGTAATTATATAATCAACTCAGTTTTAAACCTACAAACACACAAACTATTATTAATGATGCTTTTCATGTTTTTACCTTGTTAAAAAAAGGGAAGCATGGAAAATAGTAAATACTTACTATATTTTCTTTGATAATGCACAGAACCAAAACAAAAACCATTCAAACTAAACAAAAGCATGAGGTATTTCAAGTAAAAGGTGATATAAAGTAAGACAAAACAGAGGCCTAATAGTAGTACGAAGGACACATGAGAGTCGTTTTCAGAATTTTTTGGTGGCCTAATGGGGAAAATCCAAGTGATACCTGTCACCAATAAGGAAACACGATGTGGGATTGATGACATTAGCATAACATTATTTCTAAGGTCAAAATTTCAGAGGTTGGAATTTTTGAAACTCAGGTCTAATTGTTTTATGGGAACATTTTGATCCAATGTGAGGAGCTCTGATGTGATTGGTGTTTGGTCATGGGGACCCAAAGGACCAAGGGCATAGAGTAGGCCTTAGATCGTAGTGTTGTAAATACAATACATGGAAATTATTTCAGGGGTAGGAGACATCGTAACTCCTATGTGAGTTCATATTTGAAAACGTTACGATGCCTAGGGAGCTCCAATGCTTTTCTTGTTTGGTAGTGGACCTCTAAGAACCAAAGGTGCAGAGGAATAACACAGGAAGAACCAAAGGTTTGCATACTGAGAATTCGAAGCATGCATCCCATATGATGCGGTGAAATGAAGCAAGTCAACCATTAAGGATGAATAGAAATATAAGAGTAAATTAATTCAAGTATGTCTTCATTTCATTGAGTAAAGATGACTTTCTAAATAAATGAAGGAGAAAATTCTCTATAGTATACAACTACGATAGTGCAATCCACAAGTGAAGAATGGAAGTGACAACCCATGAAAAATATATTCTTCCAAATAAAGAAAAAAGGAAGCAATAGGATTTTTGTGAATGATCTATATATGAAAACTTGAAGGTTTTAGATGAAAGGTTGCAATTGAAGGTTTTTATGAAATTTAAAAAGTTATAATAGATCAGTAATCAAGTGATTCAACTTAGTTTTGTGGTAAATAACATAGACAATAACACCATAACATAAAATCAAGATAGAAAATGATGAAGGAGTTCACCCCTTCTGGGCTACATCTCCTTAGCCAACTACCAACGTTGGGGCTCTTTCATTATTGTCAAACATATGTATTTATATCAATTTCCAGTTCTCATAATGCAAAATTATTGTCTCAAATGGCTCCAGAACAGTCAAAACCCCTACTTGGGCTCTTTTTGCACTCAAAAAGGTTAAAAAATGATTGAGT
Source organism: Pinus albicaulis (assembly GCA_034641835.2). NCBI lineage: Eukaryota > Viridiplantae > Streptophyta > Pinopsida > Pinales > Pinaceae > Pinus > Pinus albicaulis. Next base: position 1,169,565,333 of record CM076581.1, read on the forward strand.
TGTACTCGACAGCAATTTCGCTGCTAATTTTCCTCCAATTCGCACCCACCTGCAATCTATTCTATAAATTCCACACTTTTCAACCATGTGGAGTGAAAAAATTTCCAAGCGCTCATGAGATTCATTCTTTTTTGGGTGAAAATAGTTGAAACATTTAAATGTTAGTGACCCTCATGAACCGATCATTAAGGGCCAAGTCACGCTATATTAGCCTTTGGTTCCAGGGTTTTTTGAATGAATCCCACCAAAGGTTAACTTCTCATTAACCACAGTTGGGTTAGTGGTTTGGTTAATGTAACTCCTAAATTATATTGACCCTGCACCATAGTCTATACCATTGTAGGTTTAAGTTTGAACTACATTGGAGTTTGAATTAACGTGCCCATTTCATAACCCAACCTACATTCAATGGTGCTTACTCTATGGTTCCCATTGGGGTTTCAATTGTCATTTAACTTGATGTGGTTGTGTGTTGTCTCACGGTGTGGGGTCGGGGTTAACATCGCACCCTTGGTTGCCTTACCTACTGTCTCCTGGATTGGGTGGACTGGGGGCTAGTTGCTAACCTTGACCATGATCCCCAATACAAATTGTATTAAAATTTAAGTAGGGTTTGCACCCTATGGTAAATAAGAATCATAAATGCCATAGTGGTGGAAAAATATGTTTCCACCTCGGAGGTCTGTATTTCGATTATTTCCAGGCCCATTTGGCATACAACCAAAATTTGTCACCAATAAGAGGAGGCCACGTGGCTTTGATTCGTTGGCCCATGTGGCCCTCCATAATTGGTCAATCATACAATAAATCAAAAAATAAAAAGTTTTGAACAACGATATTGAGACACATGGCAAAAAACCATTTTCCCACAAACACACAATCAACTTCCTAATCAACATATGGATTGATAACTAGGCATACCTGCAACCCAACAAAAATTTTAGTTGTTTGGAAAATTTGTAATAATGTGATATTGGGAGGATACAATATCAGTTTTGAGTGAAATGATTTGTGTTGGATTTAGGGAGATGATATCTTCATTTTGGTGATAGTTTCGAGCACTTTGGAACATTTTTTAATTTTGAGCATTTTACGTATCCCTAGATCATTCCTCCCCATCGAAAGATTTTTGACCTCCAAAATCTCCTTTTCAATCAACAAAAAGATGAGGGTAAAATTCTCTCACCTTTCCAATCTTAATCCATTTAGCTTTGCTTGGATTTTTGACTTTGAGCTTCTCACGAAGGTACTTCATTTTCCATTGTTTTGAAGTCCTTGTATTTTTGTCAAATATGATGTCTTGCTGCAATTTTCCAAGATATTCAAAAAATAAAAACTCCCTTGAATTAATTTGAAAATTCCCTCCTCGATATTCGATCAAAGGAGCCTTATTCAATTTCAAGTTGACTTCACCTTGAACATTGTAGTCATAATGAAGCTTATCATATCTGGCCTTGTACTTGGCTTGACTCTTTACCAAATGTGATCGCCATCACCATGCACCATCCTTCATCAAAGCCAAAACATTATAAAACCCATAAGAATATGTCTTGGGAGCAATGTCCTCTTTTTCAAATAGCTTTTTGATTTTATTTTTGACCCCTTCATTCTCTAACATACGCATCTTATTCACACCAATGTTCCACAATGATGCATCCTCCTACAATTTCCATTCATATTGTTTTCCTCTTTTAGGAGGAAACATGTTAGAATCTTGAAACATCTTATCACATGGATTAGAAACCTCAATGAAATCAGATTTCAAACTTGATTCATATCCTTTAAAGGCTTTCGTTTACTCAACATATTTATGTTTGAACATTAACAATCCAAAATTCTGAATAGCATTAACATGCCTCTTCATTTGTCCAACATTCACAAGAGATAAAATCATTTTATTGCTATATTCTCTAAAAATGTACTCAATATCATTTTTGAACAAATGATATTTGTTCTCATGGCAATGAAAAAATTATATTCACAGAGTTCTAGGGGCTTCAGGGTCGGTTTAAGCCTGTAATTTTGTAACGGGTATTTGGGGTTTCAGTTGATTGTTTTTTCAAGCCCATGGTATGTCGACCATGGTTTTGTAGCAATGTAATGCATTGTCAAAGAGTCATAGTTTCATGGATGGTTTAGCTAACGTTGTAATTTTATCTATATGTGTTTGTTTTGGGCCTTAAGGGAAGGTTGTGGATCTGAGTGCACCAAAATCTTGAAAGGGCCTGCAACTTAGTGCACATACCACCTGGAGTTGTGTGCATGGGTCAAGGAGTTGAATGTACTTAAGAGACCCATTTTAATAAATAAAAAAAAAAATTTGGAAATATTTTGTGTTTATGTATTATGTTTTCTTTCTATCTATGGATGCAAAGTACTAATTGTTATTAGTTGTATTGATAGAGAAATTTATATTTTGGTATGATATGCTTGTGTTAAATTGAATTCATCAAAGTAAGTAGTTGAATTAGACAATGCAGTAATTATATGTATCCTAGAAAAATAAGTTTAATACAAAAAAGTGAGGTATAAGTGACCTCGTGAAGCTCCTTAAGGGTGCATAAACTTGGTTTTGCAACCACCCATAGCCACCTTGGGTGATACTGTGATCTGGTTGCATGTTGTTGCTGAAAGGCCATTGTCTGAGGGTTTTGTTGGTGAAAAGTACAAGAAAAACCTGGGTCAATCCAAAACAAGTGAACAAATGGTTATGTTTTAGAGACTATGATTTATTTGAGGGACATGTGGATGTGGCATACATAAAAGAAGGAAATATAATATTGGATGGATCAGAAAGAACAAGAATTCACAGCCTAGGAAAACAAAAATCCATGATTGATGACTGAATCCTCTTTTAGGAGGTATGTTTTTACAGAACACCATGAGATTTTTTTCATGTCATTGACTAATGAACTATATGAATGGGTATAAATTTTTACTAAGAAGAGGAAATTATTTATAAACAAAGATCCTACTACATGGAGCCCTCAATTGATACAATGACTCAAGAATACCAGCAAAAATATCTCAAGAGCTATTTATTTTTGGATTGGCAGTATCCTAAGGAGGATTTATCACAAATTTTTCTATAGGAAAAACTTTATATTACATCGTAGCTTAGCGATGATTCTTTAAGGGGTTTCGAGGTAAGTATCTGATGGCGGTGATGGTGTCGGCGTTAAGGAGAGCCTTTCAAATTTGTTCACAATGGTTTCTAACTTCGGAGGAGTCAGATTCAATTCTTCATACTCATTTTCATTCATCGAAATTTAAAAAAGATTTTGATTAATGAAATTAAAAATAATAACTTTAAAAAAAGTCATTATATCATTGATCTCCTCCCATTAAAACCAACCTCAGACTCCTTTAAAAACCCAATGCTTGGAAAAATAAATCAAAGGTTAACTTTCACCATATAATAATATTTCAATTCCTTGAAATATTTATTAAACACTTTTTAACAGAATCGAACCTTTGAAGTTATCTTCTTGCTTTAAAAACAAACCTTGCTTCATGTTGATTTATATGGATCCCCCGCATTCAATTTTTAACATTAATACTTCCAAAACCCAACATTTATCATTGAAACCAACGCTTGGTCTTTTGGATCACATAATCAAAGCTTGATGAACAACTTTAAATGAATAAACGGTGGGCCATACCTCATTAAAATCCATGCATCTTAACTAACAATCGCCCTTGGATCTTCCTTGCTTGAGATCGAACACATATCGCGTTGAATTTATCACAAAGGGTTAACATCCCAACGCTACGCAAAATAGGCAGTTTTGGGCTGCTGACGTGTTAACATTCAATTGGATGGCATGTGTTTTTGGAAAACCGCTCCTTAGGTCCAGAGGCACATGAAATTGGTGGTTTACCATCCAATACTGCTCTTCTAAACTTCCAGTTTCATATTGCTTTGAACGCCGGTTTCAACAGAAATTTAACTTGACTCTATTAGAATCCCATCGCCCTTCCAAATCACACCTCTCTTCTACGTCAAGCCTTGGATCGATTTCAATTTATTTGAAGTCAGGATTACTTCACTGCATAATTCAAACAACAGCATTGGATTTCAACTGAAATCCTTCTAAACGAATGATGGTTTCCGCACTTGGATCAACGTTGATAGCAATTATCTCTCAATGCTAACAGTTCTATGGTTGAACACTATCATCGGTGTTATTTGCGAGAATTTTTCATCGATTCATGTTAATCGAACCAACCAAACCATCCACTATAGAAATCATTACTTGTCCATCTAAAAGCCTGAGAACGCTTTAATTATAGAGTTTCCCTTCATAAATTATGCAACAATTTAATCAAAGACTTCTAATTGAAATGCATTCATTGACAATCCTTCCTTTATAAACCCAGCAATCATATACAATTTCAATCGATTTCCACAAGAATTTTGATTAAAACTACGACCTTGTGAACAGAGTACAAATTATCTAAAAGAGTAGAGACTCTGTTTGAAATAATAAATAAACCCTTCATCCCTTTTCACTTTCTATGCAGAACCCCTATAATGGATCTTTCCCCAGCATATAAAATCCAATAAATTCACGAAGGTGGAATCCTTTGGGGATTTCCAGAATAAACAATAATTCAGAAACTCTACAATCTTTATTAAATCAAACCCTCACAAAAATTCCTCTCGGCCAACTCCCTAATTTCTCCATTACAAATATTCTAATTTATAGTTTTATTACAAAACATAGACCTCCTCAATTTAGGATTCAATTTCCTAAATTGAGAAAAAATCCTACTTGCCCAATATCCTCCTAGAATCTATCAACTACTGCTAGATATGCTCAACAATTTAGCATTTATTAAAACTACTTATCTCTAAATATTCTCCTAATTTATTACAGAAAATAATAATATGAATTTTTTTGAGGGATTTAATCCTCTCATTAAAATTTGACTTTCACCCATCAGTGAATTAATTTTAACTCAGCTAGCCACAACATGTGAACAAGCTTTCACATTGTTGGCTAGAATCTAATGCCCTTGCATCAGACTCCTGAGGACAAAATTCTTCATGGGCTCCTGTCCATGAGCTCCTTCACATAACAACCCATTTTCTGCAACATAGCTTCTGTCATCCACGTAGCATCTTCAATTGGCTGATTCTTCCATTTAATCAAGTACTGGAAATACTCTTGTCGTCTAGTTCTCTTAAACACCTTTTTGTCTAAGATCATCTCTGGCTGTAATGGTTGTGTTGTAGGTAACTATTTTACCCAATCAATCTGATCTTTGTCTTCTGGTCTTTCCTCTGTGCCACAATTTTCATACCTGTACAAATCTGCAACATTAAATATTAGATATATTCCAGTATCAGATGGCAATTAATTTTCATAGGCATTAGCAAAAAAATTCCTCAGGATTATGCATGGTCCTCTCTTTTTAAACTTCAGTTTGTTATACTCTCTTTTTTGAAATCTGTCTTTCCTCAAGTGAGCCAAAACTAAATCACCAACTTCAAATTGAACTTCTCTTCTTCTCAAATCTGCTCTGCTTTTGTACTTGATACTTTTGTCTTGTGACTGCTGCTTCACTTGCTCATGAATTGCTTGAATCTCTGAAGCAAATTATTCACCTTCAACACTTCTTAATTCTTCTTTTCCCAAATTTCTCAATTCAGAAAATCCTCTTAGGTGCATCCCATAAACAATATGGAATGGAATCTGCTCTGTACTTCTGTTTGGTGAATCATTGTATGCATATTCTGCCTGTGGTAAGATATGATCCCACTGCTTAGGATGTTCTGCTGCAAGACTTCTCAAAAGATTACCTAAAATTTTGTTTACTACTTCAGTCTGCCCATCAGTCCGAGGATGATAAGCTGAGCTGAAACTCAAATTGGTACCGAGTTTCTTCCACAATGTCCTCCAAAAATGACTAAAAAACCTGGTATCTCTATTAGAAACAATGCTTTTAGGCAACCCATGTAATCTAACAATTTCTTTGAAAAAAAAATTAGCAGCATGAGTAGCATCACTGGTTTTGTAACATGGAATAAAATGTGCCATTTTTGAAAATCTGTCAACAACAACAAATATTGTATCATTCCCTCTCTGTGTCTTAGGCAGTCTTGAAACAAAATCCATGCTTACCATATCCCAAGTTCTGTCTGGAATAGGCAATGGAATGTACAAACCTGCATTCTAGCTTCTTATTTTAGCATACTGACAAATTTTACAAATCTTCACATACTTTTCCACTTCAGATCTCATTTTTGGGCAATAATAAAAATGACTCAGCTCCTCATAAGTTTTATCAGTACTAAAATGTCCAGCAAGTCCACCACTATGCTTCTCCTTGATGAGATTTTCTCTCATGGAACAATTTGGTATACACAATTGATTCCTCCTGAACAATAAACCCTCTTGTAAGAAATAATCCAACCACTGTCTTCTATCTATCAAAACAGGGTTCAAACATGCTTGAAATGCCTCCTTGAAATCCAAATCTATTTTAACAATTCTTTAAGAAAATCAAAACCTACCACTTCAATATGACTTTCTTGGACAAGGACGTTCTTCCTACTCAAGGCATCAACTACCTTGTTCTCCTGGCCACTTATGTGTTTTAAAAAAAAGTTGAAACTTTGAATATATTCAACCCATTTAGCATGTTTTTTATTTAACTCAGGCTGCTGCATAATGTACTATAAAGCATGATTATCTGAGTATAGTACAAATTATTTAGACATTAAGTAATGTCTCCACTTCTTTAATGATTGTACTATTGCATAAAACTCTTTGTCATAAGAAGAGTATTTTCTCCTTGTGTCATTCAACTTCTCACTAAAATATGCTACAGGCCTATATTCTTGACTTAATATAGGTCCAATAGCTTCTCCACAGGCATCACACTTAACTTGAAATGGTTTAGTAAAATCAGGCAAGACTAAAACAGGTTTCTCTGTTATTTTCTGTTTTAAAAACTAAAAATTATTTTTAGCTTCATCAGTCCACTTAAATGGTTTTTTGTCTTTCTTTATAGTTTCACTGATAGGTGCATTAATCTTGCTAAAATTTCTTATGAATTTCTTGTAAAAACTAGAAATTCCATGGAAACTTCATACCTCAAAGACACTTTTTGGTGAAGGCCACTCCACAATTGCTCTAACCTTTTCTGGATCCATCTTTAATCCTTCGGCAGAAACAACAAAACCCAGATACGCCAGCTCTTCTTTCATGAATGAAAACTTCTTCAGATTTATCAGCAACTTCTCTTGATGTAATTTATTCAAGACATAGTTAAGATGCCTAAAATGTTCCTCTTTTGTTTTGTTGTAAATTAGTATGTCATCCAAATATACTATTACAAATTTACCAATAAATTCTCTTAACACTTTATTCATGGGCCTCATAAAAGTACCAGGTGCATTTGATAAGTAAAAAGGCATTACCAACCACTCATACAATCCCTCATTTGTCTTAAAGGCTATTTTTCATTCATCACCTTCCCTTATTCTAATCTGATGATACCCATTTTTCAAATCAAGTTTTGAAAAATATCTTGCTCCACTCAAACAGTCCATTAAATCTTCAATTCTGGGCAAAGGAAATCTATACCTGATTGTTATCTTGTTGATTTCTCTTGAATTAGTGCACATTCTCTAGCCTCCATCTTTCTTCGGGTTCAACACTGTAGGTACTGCACAACAAATTAAACTTTCTCGAACCAAACCTTTTTCAACCAATTCCTGCACTTGCTTTCTGATTTCTTCATTTTCTGCTGGAGTCATTCTATAAGCTGCTTTGTTTGGTAGATTTGATCCTGGAATCAAATCTATATGATGGCTGATTTTTATTATAGGTGGTAACTCATTAGGCAGATCATCCACAATAATATCACAATAACTGTCCAACATTTCTTGAATTTCAATTGGCAAATCAGAAATTTTTGTAGAAGTAAGTACTGCTTTAGGTTTTCAAACTAAAGAAAAATTTACCTCTTTTTCTTCAATACACTGCAAATATTCTTTCCCACTCAGCAATAAAGCCTTTGGATCATACTTTTTGCTTGATGCTTCTCCTTCTTCCATTGGCAACAATGTTTGATACACACCATGCTTGAAGAATTTGTAAGTGTTTCGCTTACCATCATGTACTACCCCTCTGTCATACTGCCAATGTCTACCTAGTAGTATATGACATACATCCATAGGCATTACATCACACATTATATTATCTTTGTAGTTTGCCATCTGCAACTCTATCTCACACAGTTCTTTTACAATCAGCTGATGGCCCTTTTGAAGCCATGACACCTTGTAGGGTGTTGGATGTTCCCTTGTTTTCAACTTCAACTTTTCTATCACCTCTATAGAAACCAGATTGTCTGTGCTACCACTATCAATGACTAATTGATAGCATTTCCCCTGAACTTTGCATACACTCCTGAAATTTTTTTTCCTCTGTGTTGGTTTCGCAACTTCCTTCGCTTGCTTCAGAAAAACTTTGTTAACAACCAAATATTCTCCCTTATCTGGAAAAATTTATCTCTCTTCTTCAAGAAACTTTGCTACTTCTTTAGTCTGAGCAACAATTTCATTTCTCTGACTAGTACCCACATTATCTTTCTATGGGAACTCAAAGGCTCTATGTCCCAATTTTTTACATCGGTAACATCTTACCTCTCTTCCTCTGCTTCGGCCTCCTCTTCCTCTGTGGGAATTTCTTCTGCCACTTGCATCACCATCTGTGTGTGCATGTTGAGGTGAGCTACTCCTAGCTCCATCCTTTGGTGCTGTAGATCTCCCTCTACCACCTTGACTTCCCTTTCCACGGAAAGTACCCCTTCCTTTGGCAGACTTCTTTCTCAGTAGTTTCTCTTCAGCTCTCAAGGCCATTTGATAAGCCTCTTCAACTATATTAGGAGACAAAATATTGATTTCATCTTGGATCTCCAATCTGAGACCATTCACATACTTGGCAATATTCTCTGTTGTGTCTTGGATCTATCCGGCTCTTATGCTAACTTTATAGAATTCTGTTGTATACTCTTTCACAATCATTAGTCTTTGTCTAAGATTCAGCATTTGTCTAAACAATGTAAGCTGATAATCACTAGGCAAGAATTTACCTTTTAGTTTGGCCACCATTCTACTCCAACTTTTAATTGGCTGTTTTCCAGTTTTCCTTCTCTCGACTTGCACTCCATCCCACCAAAGTGTTGCATGTCCCTTTAATTTTGTGACTACAAATTTAAATCTTTTGTCTTTAGCCATATATTCATAATCAATGCATTTATTCATCTCATTGATCCAGTCTATCAACTCTTCTAGATTCAATCCTCCTGCAAAGCTGATACTTCAAGTCTAGGCTTGGATGTAGATCCTAAAACTGTCTTAAATAATTTCATCTCAGTAGTAAGTTCAACATCCCCTCCTTATTCTTCTTCAGATTTAAGTTCACTGACATCTTTAGGATCCCTTGGTTTGCCTACTTCAATTTCTTCCAATCTGGCTTGGATTTCTTGCATGGTCTCCAGTACCTCTACATTAGCAATTGGCCTACCTCTTCTCCTACCATCAGCACCTCTACCAATTCAGAAAGCCATGTTGGATTTCTTCTTCTGACTCTAGGAAGTCTACCCAATCTCTGGTAAATTCTTTGAACTTGGCTCTGATACCACTAATGATGGCGGTGATGGTGCCGGCATTAAGGAGAGCCTTTCAAATTTTCTCATAATGGTTTCTAACTTCGGAGGAGACAGATTCAATTCTCCATACTCATTTTCATTCATCAAAATTTTAAAAATATTTTGATTAATAAAATTAAAAATAATAACTTAAAAAAAATTCATTATATCATTGAGCTCCTCCCATTAAAACTAACCTCAAACTCCTTTAAAAACTCAACTCATGGAAAAATAAATCAAAGGTTAAATTTCACCATATAATAATATTTCAATTCCTTGGAATATTTATTAAACACTTTTTAACAGAATCGAATCTTTGAAGTTAACTTCTTGCTTTAAAAACAAACCTTGCTTCACGTTGATTTATATGGAGCCCCCGCATTCAATGTTTAACATTAATACTTTCAAAACCCGACATTTACCATTGAAACCAACGCTTGGTCTTTCGGCTCACATAATCAAAGTTTGATGAACAAATTTAAATGAATAAACGTTGGGCCATACCTCATTAAACTCCATGTAGCTTAACTAACAATCTCCCTTGGATATTCCTTTCTTGAGATCGAATGCATATCGCGTTGAATTTATCACAAAGGATTAACATCCCAACGCTACATGAAATAGGTAGTTTTGGGCTACTGACGTGTTGACATTCAATTGGATCATGTGCGTTTTTGGAAAACCGCTCCTCAGGTCTAGAGGCACATCAAACTGGTGATTTACCATCCAATACTGCTCTTCTAAACTTCCAGTTTCGGATTGCGTTGAACGCCGGTTTCAACAGAAATTTAATTTGATTCTATTAGAATCCCATCGCCCTTCCAAAGCACACCTCTCTTCTGTGTCAAGCCTTGGATCGATTTCAATTTATTTGAAGTCAGAATTACTTCATTGTATAATTCAAACAACAACATTGGATTTCAATTGAAATCCTTCTAAACGAATGATGATTTCTGCACTTGGATCAACGTTGATAGAAATTATCTCTCAATGCTAACAGTTCTATGGTTCAACGCTATTATCGGTGTTATTTTCCAGAATTTTGCATCGATTCATGTGAAAAGAACCAACCAAACCATCCACTATAGAAATCATTACTTGTCCATCTAAAAGCCTTTGAACGCTTTAATTATGGAGTTTCCCTTCATAAATTACACAACAATTTAATCAAATACTTCTAATTGAAATGCATTCATCGACAATCCTTCCTTTATAAACCCAGCAATCATATACAATTTCAATCAATTTCCACAAGAATTTTGATTAAAACTACGACCTTGTGAATAGAGTACAAATTATTTAAAATAATAGAGACTCTGTTTGAAATAATAAATAAACCCTTCAACCCTTTTCACTTTCGATGCAGAACCCCTATAATTGATCTTTCCACAACATATAAAATCCAATAAATTCATGAAGGTGGAATCCTCCGGGGATTGCCAGAATAAAAAATAATTCAGAAACTCTGCAATATTTATTAAATCAAACCCTCACAAAAATTCATCTCCCCCAACTCCCGAATTTCTCCATTACAAAGATTCTAATTTATTGTTTTATTAAAAAATAGAAACCTCCTCAATTTATGATTCAATTTCCTAAATTGAGACAAAATCCTACTTGCCCAATATCCTCCTAGAATCTATCTATTTCCTAAAACTACTTATCTCTAAATATTCTCCTAATTTATTACAGAGAATAATAATATGAATTTTTTTGAGGAATTTAATCCTCTCATTAAAATTTGACTTTCACCCATCAGTCAATGAATTTTAACTCAGCTAGCCACAACATGTGAACAAGCTTTCACATTGCTGGCTAGAATCTAATGCCCCTGCATCAGTATCTAAATTCTTTGGAGCTATGGATCAAAATGATTTTATGTGAAAATGGCGTACTACGAATGCAATCACCTTAATGTTTGGACAAAGAGGAAATAAGCCTCAACTAGGAAATTGGGTCTATGTCATGTGGAAAGTGATACATAGTATATCGTGAGAGTTTTATTAAGACTAGCTATAGTCCCTTGCTATGTGAATCTGAGAGTGAAGAAGAAGAAGTAACCCAGAAACCATGCAATATTTCCAACCCCAACCTGAAGGTGCTTAGCATAATCAGGGCAACTATGTAATTTCCAATCCCTCTACTCCCCTCTACTCCCCATCCCCCTCATCCTAATTCCCCTACAACTCCTCCATTCCCTCCCTATAATGCTCCAAGAATAAACATGTCCGATGACATTAAATTACTTATTTTTAGAGGACTCGGATCAGAGGATCCTTAGTAGTTTTGGTTTGTAGATGATATATTATGGAAATAAAGACAATTTATGGAAGAAGATTTAAAGAAGGTTCAACCCATCATGGTATTTCACAAAAGAATGTTGACTTGGTATATGAATTTTTCTATGAGTAATCAAGCTACTACATTGGATTATATTAAGAAAGCGCTGGTTTCAGAATTAAAGAAGCCAAAGTTTGAATCACAGTGCATTACTGAGTTGAAGGAAATAAAATAGATGACTAATGAATCAGTTTGGGAGTTGGAAAAAATATTTAGGGTGTTAATGGGACAAGTTAACTTTAACATACCCCCATATAAACATAAGGAATGCTTTATAGTTGTGATGTTGCCACATATCAGGTTACCTTTGATAGAACCAAAAATATCAACTCAAGCCGAAGTTTTGGAAATTGCAATGAAGTTGGAATCTTCGTTGGTAGAAGATAGTCATGTAGTATTATAAAATATTGAGAGTGAGCTAGAAAATTTGACCTTAGAACTGCAAGATAACAAGAAGGGAAAGGGAGTTAGATAGGAATTATGGTGTATAAAGTTAAAAGAAGAGGGCCATTCTAATGAACAATTCCATAACTTCAGAGATTACTTGGTTAATAGAGTACCTAATACACTAAATATAGGATCAAGCCTATGCTTGGAAATATGTGCACACCCTAAGGAAGTTGTTTTACAAATTTTGTGAATCAGTAGGACATGATGAGAAAAAGTGTTGAAGTTATGACTAGATGATGGAATACACTACTAATGCTTATAGAATGAAAGTTGAAGGATTTTCACACGAGGATCAAGGAAATCATACTGTTCGAGGAGGTTTCCAAGGATGAGGACAAGGATGAGGAGGAGGATCTGGTTAAGGTCATGTCCAACTAACCTCTTACAACTATGAACATACATGAAACTATGCAATAGATTGTCAGAATCATACTACAACCTATAAGTACTCCAAATATTTTGATGATGTGATAGAAGAATGTTTGGTCCTTATGGAAAATATGCAGGAGAAAAGGAAATAGTAGCCCACACAAAATCTGCAAATGATGACTATTGAACCAAGGGAGGGTGAACCATGTATCGACATCATGACAAGGAGTGGAGCTGAGATAGGAGAACATAAAGCAGAAGGTAAAAATAAAATGGAGGATACATGGGTAAGAAAGACCGTAGAATAATCTCATGGGTTCAGGACTTGTGGCTGATTGAAGAAAAGGATGGCCTAGAGGTCCGTGTGTTGGAAACCAGGCCATATTTTTAGGGATCCCCATCTTTCTCAATGCTTTTTCCATCAGTATTTGCATTTGTAATTTCATTTTATCCATAATTTTTATATCTCCTGGAGGGATTGTATATATTTGGTTCATAGAAACAAAGTTTTTATTTATTATGCTATTAAATATGACACTTTATATAATATTTTTATTATCTTTTATGTAACAGACTTAATGGTGACATACTTTTCTACTACCAACTCTCACAAGTCCAGGTTTATGATGGGTTCCACCATCATTTTTATTGACAGGTGTTTCTCCCTTTTGGGAGGCCCATTTTTTTTGCTAATGTTTACAGTTCATGATTAGTGCTCTTGACTCTATTATAGAGTTTCTCAGTCTTTCTAGTCTCAAAGTGTGCTCATTCCACATTTTTCCACACTTTGGTGTTGCGTGGAAATATTCTCTTGCCCCTCGCTGAAGTGTAAAGATGTTATGGAATTCTTGACATATGTGATATAACTATTTGTTAATTTATAATTAAAAGTTCAATTTTTTCTCGGGAAAAAAAGGCTCGGGTGATAATTTTAGATCATATCAGGATTTGATCAGTTTACACACTTTTTTTTTCCCTTCAAAATAAATTCTCTAACAAATGAAGGTATTACTAATTGAATTAAAAATTATTTTATGTTATTATAAATCATTCATATCTTAAATGCAAGACACCTAAGCTAATTAATGAATGTGGAAATAATAATAATAAAACAAAAAAAAATAATAACAGAAGTTTGATAATGGATTTTACCCCTCTCAGCTACGTCTACAGGTTCACTTCCAAGTGAATTACCATTTTTATTAAATTCTCAAAATTATTAGTACATGAGGTACAAGATCAAATTATTTTTCTCAAATGGAGAAAATATCCTCAGAGATGGATTCCTTGTAGAAAAGCAAGTTCTTTTATTATAAACATAACCATATTTGGATGATTCCCTCTGGGTGCTGCTTTAGAATCTCTTCCTTAGACTATGTGCACATGAATTTTTCATAATGCCAATTTGAGTGCGCAAGCTTGATTCCCAACACTAAAAAACCCTCCTCAAACAACTCATTTGTGCTAGGTTACTATCAGTAACTCTATCTCAGTGTATTGATAATTAATCATATTATATAGGAGGTTGAGCGATCAAATATTGACCACCATGCCAAATATAACATAGAAACATAATTTTTCTGATTAAAAATATATGCGAACTCACCATGTCGCCATGTTCTCCAAACTGTATCACTATAACTACCGTGCCACCTATCAACAACATTTGAATATGTCGTGCCAATGTGGTCTGCTGACTGATGGAAAATTTTCATATGATCAATATGTGTGCTAGAGCGGGCATATATGGTAGGCTTCACCTTATTTTGTGCCAAATAATATTGTTTAAATGATAAATAAAACTTGGATATTATGCATGGTAAGTCATATGAATGGTGCAATGGTAAGAGCACATACTTGTGGCTTAGAGGTGAGGCAGTCGAATCCCACAAAGCCCATCGGCCGATAAATTTTTTCCCATTAGCCAAATCCATATGATGTTCAATGATAAATATAACTAGGAGATTATGTATGGTAAGTAATATGAATGGTGTAATGTTGAGAACTCATATTTGTGGCTGAAAGGTTGGGCGGTCAAATCCCACGGAGGCCATCGACCAATACATTTTTTCCCATCAATCAAATCCATATGTTTTTGTTTGATAGGGCCACACAACACCTTCCAACAGGGTCATTTTCCATCAGCCAAATCCATATATTTTTCTTTGATAGGGCCACACAACACCTTCCAAAAGGGCCATATGGTGCCTTCTCATTCACCATCATTTTTGTCTCCTTATGAGATGACATGACGTTCTCTGGTTGGGCACTAAATTTTCACCATTGACATTTCACATTGACCTCTTACTATTGGCCATCTACCTCTACTAGTTTACTAGTGACCTTTTTATATAGCGACCTAAACTTTGATTTGCAATAAGTTTGTAATATAGAGTCTTCAAGGGTTCTTGGAATTATAATGATGAGATATACATAATGGTTCAAATTACATTAACATTTGAGAGCTTTCATTTGTGAGAATTTTAAGGATCCTCCTAGATAAATCCTCCCCACTGAAATCTTTTTTACCACCGAAAGCATGGTCATACTCAAAAAATAAGTGAGGTTAAAACTCCCTCACTTTCTCAATATTTATCCACCATGATTTAATTAAATTGGTTCGTTTGATCCCTACACGAATATACTCCAAATTACCCGTGTGTTAAATCCTTGACATCTTTTCAAGGAGGGTGTCTTCCTGTAACTCATATAAGTATTTAGGAGAAATATATTCTATAGAAGGTACCCAAACACATTCGTCTTAATTAGTTATAATAGGAGGCTCATAAAATCTTAAGTTTTCAAAATTTGCAACCTAGTTGATTTCCATATAAGGTGGAAAATATAATTTAAAAGAATTATTACGAATATTTTTTAATCTATTAAATGCATCATATCTCATTGACTTGAGCTCTTTACCCTCAAATTGCATTATTTCATGGTATATGTATAAACAAAATTCATCTCCCACTTTAAAACTATTATCAACATGATACTTTTAATTCCATTCCTTGTACTTTGCTTAGCTTTTCTCCAACTGTTCATATATTTTTTGATGTACCAATTGCAATTGTTCAATAAAATGCTAGCATTTGTCAATATCATTATATCCATCCACTTCAATTTATTTAGCAAAGGTAAAATATAAAGGATATTTTGGTAAATATCTCAAACATGCTTCAAGTGCATATGTCTAAGTTGATGAAGTCTTGGCACAATTGTAGGCATGTTGGATGTAATTATAATGTTAATCTTAAAGCTTAGGATGTTTGCCGCAATATCCTCAAAGTAGGTGCAATATTGTCATTTTTAATACCTTTTTCTCGCCATCTTCTTATGGATGAAATTCAATGATCTTCTCCAACTTTGTGTTCATCATTTCCTAGCGACTTGACTAAAGCTTCCTGATAAATCGAGAATCTCGATGATATAATTTAGATGTGGGTAACCCAAATTGAACCCATACATTTTGAAATAACATATGGGGAGTATGTTTAGTTGTTACCTCTTTCATAAAATACATCAAAATAAACATTTTGGTGAATCTATCCACTAATATATATAAGTAATCATTACCTTTTCTATACATAGGTAATCCCCTCATAATATTCATGGAAATACTTTCCCAAGGACGAGAAGGAATATAAAGCGGATTATACAAACCCAATTTCTTGTTACTTGGCTTACTAGTAGCACACATAGAATTTCATTTTACATATCTTGATACGTTTTTATTCATACAAGAAAAATAAAAATACATCTACAGTTGAGAAACTATTTTTCCTACACCAAAATTATCGTCAATAAGAGAAGTATGGGTTCCCTTATGACATTAGTTGTTTCACCCTGTGGAATGCATAACTTTCAAAGATGGTAGATTAATTTTTCACGAATATTATAATTGAATTATTCTATTTAATTCAATTCACTCAAAGTTTCATTTGTAAATTTAAAGTCTTAATCTTGAGTATATTTTTCAATGTAACTTTGGTGCATGATTGAATTATTCTTAGTAATTGTAGATGCATTAATGATAGGTGTTGATAACATATATACAACTTTGTTTTAAAGGCCTTTCTTATATTTGATGACTAGGTGAAATTGCCGTAAAAATACCATCCATAAATGTCTAGATTTTTGTAGCTTAGCTTGTGATTGAATATATGGTAATTGTTAATGATCTATGTGTATGATGATTTCTTACCCATTAAATAGTGCTTCCCTTTTCCACACTTTTCACTAGAACATATGATTCCTTATCATATGTTGGATAGTTAATTAATGAAGTAGTAAAGGTCTCAAATGGATAACATGTAGGATTATTGTGATGCATCAACACTACTCCCATGGAATATTCTCTTGCATTGGTTCCAATTTTAAATGGTTGCTTAAGATATAATAGTGCTAGAATGTCACACACCACTTTTCACACACAAAAAAAGTATATATCTATTTATGTAATTTATGGAGTTGTAATCTCATTATTTTTCCATTTAATTCTTAGCATTCAAGGTTGACTAAGTGAACATAAAGCTTTGTATATTTTCATTTTATATTATTAACTTATTTCTCAAGTTGGTTTTCAATATCAACCTTCTATAAATTTCAAATTATAATAAATCTTTGAATGTTTTATTTGATTAGGAATCTATGTATGAAATTGCATTCGATCTACGAAATATCCCCTTGAGGATTGACGTAAAATATTTACCTCATAGCCAATGTAAGATTTCCATTCCATAATAATTTATTAATTGCATTCAGTTCCAAGACGAAAATATAACATAATTCGATGTTAACTTTGTTATTATACTTTAGTTCCAATTTACTTTACGTATGGTATATATCCCTTTATGGTTTCTATGTCAAATTTTAACATGTTACATGTCCTCTTAGAACATTTGGCCTTATGGGAAACAACCACCTGACCATCCATATGTTACTTTCACTTACCATTTGTATTAATAGTTTAGAAAACTGGAAATTCATTCATGGGCATAAAACAATGGTGATGATTTCTATGCTAACCCTAACGCCATTGCACTTCCCCTCTCTCAGACTTGGTTTTGATTCTCCTTTCAATTATGTGGTGGAGCACTGCTCTTCCAACAAGGGAAAACCTAAGTGGGTTTAAATCTTACCTCTGCCATTACCATGTGATCAGTCTTGGACTCTCAATTCATTTTCTATATTGAATTTGTTGGAAGGTTGGACTTCTAGTCATTGGTACATCTCTGGCATATTATTATAGTATTACTATTTTCCAGTTTAATTCAGATGGTCACATAGGAAAAAAAAATTCTTTACCCTTTCTATCCAACCCTTTTCCGTGCAATTTCCTAAGTTTATCTTGGTTATTTCCCTTTCCCTGGTCATTTTTTATTTTTGTTTGGTATTATTTATGAAAACCCTAACTCAAAATTTTTACCTTATACCCACTTCTTAGTTCAATACTTTGAATTGGTTAAATGTCTATATCTGTGAAGGAGAGATTTAAACTACTAATATTTCTTATGCATTTGGAAAGGATAAATTTGGGTTTTAAAAACCTAGGTTATTTCCATGACACTTTTGGTTTACGTTATATATATTTTATTTTGTGTTTTGAATTTTATGCCTGTCTAATCAATTTTTTAAGATATTTTTGGATACGAAATTACATATATTTTCTCTTTTCTCTTTTTTTGCATGTGATGCCGATGGTTTTGGAGAATGATCATTGGGTAATTACACATGACCATTTATTTTCTTTGCTTCACTTTCCACAGAAATCTTGTCCTAATTTTCATTGTGCTCGCTTCAAAAACCCCAACTGGGACCACCCAATTCCCTGCTTGTTATTTTGGAGAGGTGGTTAGCCACTTAGGGATTTTTTCGAGAACCTAAAGTCTCGAAGGTTCAACACATTGATTGCAACTTTTTCATGTAGTTCAACACACCTTCCTCTCTTTGTTTAGATGTGTTGTGTAACCAGCTCCAAAAATAGAATAAAAGAGATATCAACGCCTTAGAAATAAGCCACTTCAAGGGGGAAACCTCCAATACATTTTACAAAACCTCCTTTCTATATATAGGAGTCCATGGGGCCATAATGTAATCCTAGTGGGCCTAATGTAATCCTAGCCGACCTAACAATAATAATTTAAGGGCACAATAATAACAAAATGGGGGTTACAAGGGTACAATAATAACAATAAGGGGGTTACCCTAATAACAATAAGGGACTATACTAGTAATATAGGGACCTAACATGCCCCTCTCCTTCAAAAAAGTGTTGTCCTCAACGCTTGAGTAGCTCTGGGTGCTTCTGTATAAACTTCTCATCCACCCATGTAGAATCTTCAGTGGGTAAGTTCTTCCACTTGATGAGATACTCTGAAATTGATCGATTCCGTAGCTGTCGAGTTCTTGTTTCCGTGACCGCTTCAGGTTCCAATATGATTTTTCCTTCCTCATCAAGTTCTGGCAATATTGTTTGAGCTGGAATATTTTCACCTATAACCTTCTTTAAGCATGAAACATGGAAAATTGGATACATATTGAAGATTCGGGAAGCTCAATTGGTTAGAAAATTAAATATTACAGAGCAATGCAACACATAAAATATGTGGAAAATACAAGCACACAAAAACACATAAAACCAGAGAGACACAGATATACGTGGTTCACCCAGTTTGGGCTACGTCCACCTCGAACAACCAATCCTTCCTTTCTATTATCCAGCAAAAAATGAAGAGACAAAACCTACAGCAGATTCGCTGAAATATCCTCTGTTCTCTCTCACGGTCTCCCTCTCTGTTTCTTGCTCCGAGAATACACACATAATACACAGCCACAATAAATTACCCTAATATATACAAGGGGGTTGCCTTCTAGGGCAAAAAACCCTAATCTAAACATAACTTCTACCGTCAGATCATTTGCCTAATGAACGACCCAGATTGACTAGAAATTACTATACTTTTACAAGGCAATTTTACATCTGTTTTTAGCTTCGAGTAGCCCTTGCCAAACCCTTCGAGGTGGGGGAGCTCAAAACGCTGCCCTTCTGGCCCCCACGGCAACGATTAATTTCGGGCGGCGTTGCCGCCCCCTTTTAAGGTACAGGGGTCCAATGCTGTGATACAAAGTAAACAAGATAATCAGGCTCCACACCCAACAATCTCCCACTTGGAGACTGATTGTAGCAACTCCATCGCTGCTTCATTTGCTGGACAATGACTCCTCTTTGGACATGGCTGTTCCTCATCTTCATCGTCATCCTTGAAGACCAATTGAAACTGAGCATGTTCTCAGTTTCTCCCTGGTTACAACTTTTGTTAGCATATCTGCAGGATTCTGGCTAGTGTGTATCTTTTCCAGCTTCGACTCTCCATCTTCCAATACTGACCGTATGAAATGGTACTTGAGATGTATGTGTTTAGTCCTGGAATGAAATGTTGAGTTCTTTGCAAGATGAATGGCACTTTGGCTATCACTGTATAACGTGCCCATATCATGCTTCTTACCCAATTCATCTATAAACCTTTGTAACCAAATCATTTCTTTACTAGCCTCTGTAGCAGCAACATACTCTGCTTCTGTTGTTGAAAGTGCAACAACACTTTGGATTTTTGAAACCCAACTGACAGCTGTTCCACCTACAATAAATACATATCCTGTAGTGCTCCTCCTGTTATCTCTGTCACCTGCCATATCTGCATCAACATATTCCTGTAGAGCAATGTTTGAACCACCAAAGCATAATGCTTGATTTGTGGTACCTCTCAAATATCTGAGAATCCATTTTACTGCCATCCAATGTTCTTTTCCTAGATTATTCATGTACCTGCTTACAACTCCCACTGCATGTGCAATATCAGGCCTTGTGCAGACCATTGCATACATTACGCTTCCAACTGCTGATGCATATGGAACTTTAGACATATAATCCATGTCTTCTTGGGTCTTGGGGCACATCTCCTTACTAAGTTTGAAATGGCTAGCAAAAGGTGTACTAATTGGTTTTGCATTCTGCATATTAAATCTTTTCAACACCTTTTCTATGTACTCATTCTGAGACAGTGTTAATTTGCGATTTTTCCTGTCTCTAGTTATCCTCATACCAAGGATTTGTTTTACAGCTCCCAAATCCTTCATTGCAAATGAATTTGCCAATTTTCTTTTGAGAACATTTATTTCTTGCATGTTAGACCCTGCAACAAGCATGTCATCTACATACAATAACAGTATAATATAGCTGCCATCATTTTGCCTTTTCAGATAAACACAATGATCAGAGTGACATCTAGTATAACCTTGTTCAGACATAAACTTGTCAAATTTTAGCATCAACCCAGCGCGAAATTAGGGATTTTTATATATTTTTTAATCATTAAAATGGCATACGTGGAAAAGTCTAGCTGTACTCGCGTATACACGCGGAAAAACACGGGCATAGTCGCGTATGAAGGATTTTCCACTGTTTTTAAGTGAATCTGTCCAAGTCTGTAGGAATGGGTGCCCATAAAGCCATGAAGCAATCATGAATCATGTCAAGGTGAGAAATGATGCTATAACACCAACTGATAGTTGTTCCACCTACAATAAATACATACCCTGTAGTGCTCCTCCTATTATCTCTGTCACCTGCCATATTTGCATAAACATATCCCTGTAGATCAATGTTTGAACCACCAAAGCATAATGCTTGATTTTTGGTTCCTCTCAAATATATGAGAATCCATTTCACTACCATCCAATGTTCTTTTCCTAGATTGTTCATGTACCTGCTTACAACTCCCACTACATGTGCAATATCAGGCCTTGTGCAGACCATTGCATACATTAAGCTTCCAACTGCTGATGTATATGGAACTTTAGACATATAGTCCATTTCTTCTTGGGTCTTGGAGCACATCTCCTTACTAAGTCTGAAATGGCTAGCAAAAGGTGTGCTAACTGGTTTTTCATTTTTCATATTAAATCTTTTCAACACCTTTTGTATGTACTCATTCTGAGACAGTGTTAATTTGCGATTTTTTCTGTCTCTAGATATTCTCATACCAAGGATTTGTTTTGTAGCTCCCAAATCCTTCATTGCAAAGGAATTTGTCAATTTTCTTTTGAGAACATTTATTTCCTACATGTTAGACCCTGCAACAAGAATGTCATCTACATACAATAACAATATAATATAGCTGCCATCATTTTGCTTTTTCAGATAAACACAATGATTAGAGTGACATCTAGTATAACCTTGTTCAGACATAAACTTGTCAAATTTTAGATACCACTGCCTTGGAGCCTGTTTTAAGCCATACAAGCTCTTCTTTAACCTGCACACTAATTTTCTTTCCCTTTGACCTCATATCCTTCTGGTTGCTGCATATAGATCTCTTCCTCCAAATCTCCATGGAGAAATGTTGTCTTTACATCTAACTGTTCAAGATGTAAATCTTCCGCTGCTACAAGACTTAAAATAGTTTTGATTGAAGTCATCTTAACAACAGGAGAAAATATTTCATCAAAATCAATACCTTTCTTCTGTGCAAACCCCTTCACCACAAGTCTAGATTTGTACCTCTGTTTTCCTCCATCTTCTTCCTTCAGCCTGTAAACCCATTTATTCTGCAATGTAGTTTTACCTATAGGCAACTTAACTAAGTCCCAAGTCTGGTTATGCATTAAAGAGTCCATCTCTTCTTCCATGGCTAGCTCCCACTTCTTCCTGCTTTCAACCTGCATTGCTTCTTCATAACATTCAGGTTCACCAGACTCAGTCAACAATAAATAATATAATGAAGGAGAGTATCGTTCAGGGGGTCTACTTATCCTGGTAGATCTTTTAACACCACTTTCAGGTGTTTGAGGTGCCTTTTGCTATTGTGGTGGTTGTTATTGTTGTGGCTCTTGATTATTATTATTTTTAGGCACCTTTACCTTTTCTTTGATCTCATCAAGAACTATGTATTCTTTGTTTTCCTTTTCCTGTTTCTTTTCTTGCAACTGATTATTATACAATACCTTTTCATTGAATATTACATCTCTTCTCCTAATGATTTTGTGATTTTCATAATCATATAAGCGATAACCAAATTCATTAACACCATATCCAATAAAGGTACATTTCTTTGATTTTGCCTCAAGCTTTGTTCTATTTTATTTATTAATATAAAAAAAGGCCTCACAACCAAAAGGCTTTAAAAAAAATAGTTTACCTTTTTACCTGTCCATGCTTCCTCTTGAATACCACCATCCAAGGAACTTGAAGGTGCTCTATTTATTAGATAAACAACAGTATCTACAACATCTACCCAAAATTGTAAAGGCAATCCTGCATGCAATCTCATGCACCTTGCACGCTCCATGATTGTTATGTTCAGCCTTTCTAACACACCATTTTCTTGTGGTGTTCTTGGAACTATCTTCTCTCTGCGAATTCCATGCTCTGAACAGTACCTATCAAACTCTTTGCTGCAATATTCACCTCCACTGTCTGATCTGAGATACCTCAACTTCTTTCCTACCTCAATCTCAACCAAAGCTTTCCATTTCTTGAAAGTATCAAATACATCAGATTTATTCTGAATATAATAAATCCAAGTTTTTCTAGTTTCATCATCAATAAAAGTAACATAATAACGAGAGCCACCAAGAGATGATACCTGAGCAGGTCCCCATACATCTGTATGCACAAGCTCTAATTTTTCACTCTTCTTTTATTTCCCAACTCTGAGAAATCTGACTCTCTTCTATTTTCCATAAATGCAATTCTCACAGAAATCCAAATCAACATTCTTCAAACCCGACAAAAAATTTCTTGAGTGAAGAATATTCATCCCCCTGTCACTCATGTGTTTGAGCCTATGATGCCATAATGTTGCATCTACTCCTTTGGAAATTAAATAATTAACATAGTTAGAAATACCATTGCATAAATACAATGTACCAACCTTTTCGCCTTTTGTTATTACCAGGGCTCCTTTGGTGACCTTCCAGGTTTTACCTATGAAAGTTGTCACACAACCTTCACTGCCTAAATTCCCTGTTGAAATCAGATTTTTCTTCAGATATATAACATGCCTTACCTCCTTTAATAGCCATTGGTTTCCTTTCTGTTGTTTTACAAGAACCTTACCCATTCCAACAATTTTGTAGGGTTTATCATCACCCAAACAGACTTGTCAAAAATCTCCTTGAACATAATCATGAAAATATTTCTTATCAGGTGTGGCATGGAATGAAGCCCCTGAATCTAATACCCAAGAATCAGTAACATGTTCGAAAGAAAGAACCAAGGCATCTTGTAACACATCACCTATCACATTTGCTTCATGATTGTTTTCTTGCTGTGCGTTTCCTTCTTTTCCCTTCCGAGATCTACAATATTTCTTCAGGTGTCCTTTCTTTCCACATTTCTAGCACATTATCCCTGATCTGGACTTGGATCTGCCTTTCCTTGATTTAATGCAATATCCTGAGCTCTTTCCTCTTTCCATTTTTCTTCCCCTAAACTCTGCACTCAAAGCATTACTTGATGTCTCACCGGAGATTTTCTGTCACATTTCCTCACAAAGGATAGCACCGACAACATCGTCAAACTTTAAAGTACTATATCTAGAGATAGAGTTATTAATGGCCATAACTAAACCATTCCAGCTTTTTGGCAATGAGCACAAAAATAAAAGAGCCCTAACTTCATCATCAAATTTTACCCCTGCAGAACTTAACTGATTGGTAACTATATTAAAATCATTTAAATGGTCTGCAATAGATCCACCTTCCGATATCTTCATATTAAATAATTGTTTCATAATAAATACCTTGTTTCAGGCTGAGGGTTTTTCATATAATTTCGCCAATGCCTTAATCAAACCCTTTGTTGTTGTTTCCTTCGAAATATTTAAGGCTATCAATGCCGCAAGGCACAACCGTACTGTTCCGAGTGCCTTTCTATCAAGAATCTCCCATTCTGCGTCTTTCATAGTCGTTGGTTTCTTTTTTTTTTCTGCTTAATGGTAGGTACAGATATTTCTGATACAGATAATCTTCCATCTGCATCTTCCACAGTGGGAAGTTTTGGCCGTTAAATTTCTCGACCCTAAACTTACCATCTTCTGCCATTGCTCCCACTCGAACTAGGAACCCTTCTTTCCTGTGAGTTTATCAGTCAAATAGACCTTCGGCTCTGATACCAGTTGTTAGAAAATTATATATTACAGAGAAATGAAACACATAAAATATGCGAAAAACACAAGCACACAAAACACATAAAACCAGAGAGACACAAATATACGTGGTTCACCCAGTTTGGGCTACGTCCACACCGAACAGCCAGTCCTTTTTCTGTTATCCAGCAAAACGAAGAGACACAACCTACATCAGATTCGTTGTAATATCCACTGTTCTCTCTCAGAGTCTCCCTATCTATTTCTCGCTCTGATAATACACATACAATCCACAACTGCAATACAATACCCTCATACAAAGTGAGGGGTTGCCTTCTAGGGAAAAAACCCTAAACTAAACATAACTTCTACCATCAGATCATCCGCCTAATGAATGGCCCAGATTGACTAGAAATTACTATACCTTTACAAGGAAATTTTACATCTGTTTTTAGCTTCGGGGGCGCTGCCCCCGAAACCCCCTGCTAGGGGGGGGGCTCCATAAAGTCGCAACCACCCCCCCTGGACCCCCTAGGTAGCATTTAATTATGGGCGGCGTTGCCGCCCCATTAAGGTACAGAGGTCCAATGTTGTGATACAAAATAAAGAAGATAATCAGGCTCCACACCCAAAACCTGCATATTTAATTCAGTTAGCAAGCCAATGTGGGAAATGGGTCTGCTTCAATTGGGCCCAATATTTATGCGATGATTTTTTGGCCAACGTCTGAGAATCCCAGGAGCAGGGACGAGCCTTTTTTTATTCCTGGTTGTTATTTCTCATTGCGTTGGTCGCCCGAGAAGCACCTGAGGAATCAGTCCTCCCTGAGCTCACCCAAGACATGTGCGAAGGGTCTCATTATACGAACTTGTGGGACTCTAAGGATGTGCAGCGCATCAAGGAAAACCAAGTCTTCTGTCTCCTCTTCTAGAGCAACTTGGCAGCAACCATCAATTCTCGATCGTGCTTGTCTCCAATAGTGTATGACAATTACAAGAGCATCGCAGCATTTTAGATCACCATGCACAACGTCCAAATTAGAGCACGCAAGGATAAATCCTGGGTCTCGGTCCCATATATTGCTACAGATGTAATATTCCCATTTTAGCACACAGCTTAATGGAATATTAAAATTTTGTTTTCATCACCTAGCAGCTAAATAAATGGGTAAGGAAGCCCATGCTTAGTAAAAGAGGAACAAAATCCCTCAAATGTGAAAAGGGATAGTCATAAGAACTGGATTTCACACCCCTATGTGTGAAAAGGGACATTTTCATGAAGACAAGGTCAAGTTTGACCAACTCAACAGCATTGGGAGAGGAGGTGGAAAAAACTTTGATAGACAGTGCAGTTTGAATGGGAAGAGGGTTATTTGGTGGAGGAAACCCTAAAGAGTGGGACCCATGGAGAGAGAGCTTTCACTTGTTTAAAAGGAGGGCAAGGCAACCATTGTTTCTCATGTCATGTATTATTGATTTTATGGTCTATTCAGACTTTGTGCAATCTCTAGCTGTTTAGCTGAGTTACAGTGCTGCTTAGCACAAGGATCTCCTGCTTAGGAATCCTTCTCCTTCCAAGAGAGGCCTCTTAAAGGATCCTGTACTTCATTCTCCACATTCAGGCTCAAGGCCAAGCCACCTCCTCTTGCTACAGTGTTATTTCTGCTCAAGTATAACGTTGTGTTGTACGGTGTTGCAGTGGAGGACCTCAACACCATTTTTGGAGCTGATTTTCAGAGAAGGGAGTTCCCATTCCTTTGGGAAGTTAGTGAGGAAGGTTTCAGAACTTATTGAAGATCTTGGCGTTGGGCCAACTCATTCCCTTGCCCTTTGCAATGTGTGGGCAAGGATCTGGAATGATAGATCAGCCTTTCCATTAGGGAATTTTGAGGTCTAAAATGGCCCCCCAAGGAATATAAAACAATAGTGGAAAAAATTTGGAAATAAGATTTGATGACATCATCAAATTTTAGAGGGAAAACTACTTTTTTCAACTCATATTTTCAACCTATCTCCCAAAGTTCTTACTCAAATTTCGAGTGGGAGTACTCATTGGATGCAAAATTTAATTCCTCATCCAAAGAGTACCCATGTTTCATACTTTCAATGGGTCCTATTACATGAAAAATGAGAAATACATAAAAAAATGTTATTACAATCATGTTTTTTATGTATTTCTCATTTTTTGTGTAGTAGGACCCATTGAAAGTATGAAACATGGGTACTCCTTTGATGAGGAATTAAATTTCGCATCCAACGAGTACTCCCACTCGAAATTTGAGTAAAAACTTTGGGAGATAAGTTGAAAATACGAGTTGAAAAAGTAGTTTTATTATTTTATTATTTTTGAATATTTTTACCCTTTTATTTAAAAAATGGTGAATCATCCCCCATGGTTGACATCATCATCTTGAATCCTATTGGTTGTTATAAAGTTTATTTTTGTTGTACATTTTTCTTAGGAGGCCCATTTTAGACCTCAAAATTCCCCTAATGCACTAGAGAGATCCACTGGAGGAGGTATTTACATCAGATGCAACATCTTCAACCTTCTCCACTCATTTCCAATTCTTAAGTTGCTGCTGCTACCCAGCAACTCCGGCTTTTTGCAAATTTTGTATATTACAACCAATCCTTCTAGGATTGACTTGAGGTAGTCTTTGGGAGCTGAGATCTTCACTCCCAATGTTGTATGGGCCATATATTTGTATATCCATGTATTTGACATATGTTAGCATGCAGTTTCTCTTATAAAACTGCGCAGTCATAGATTGGGCACACTTGTGTTGCAGTGTTTTATCATGATTTATGTACTTGTCTCTTGAGGCTGAGCATTGCCTATCTTGAGTAACATTTTCCTCAAGATCTTGTATTCATTTATTGCTGCTATTACTTAATAAGATGGCTATGGATCTTTCTCACATTTATATGAGTTGAGTGTCACTGCTACTCCATTATTGTATTTGCATATTGTTGGGTCTCCAATTTGGGAATATTATAAGATATTCCTAACATTGTAGAATATCCTGATTTTGGGATATTACAGTGGTATCAAAGCTTCAATCTTGGCTCAGCCTGTGGATCTCAGCCATGATGCTATCAAGAAAAGAGAATTTGAAGACTCCATTATGTGGAGAGAGGAAGGAAGATAAGCTTACAAAGCTTAATCCAATATCTGTACAGAACATTCATAAATATTTCAAGAAGATAAGGAGGGAGATATGTACAAAATCTCTAAGAGGGTTTGAAACTGAGTCAAACTCTAGATTTTCTTATGGGGAGTGTGAGCATGGAACCACACCCTATGATGCATAGTGCATTCACATGGCCAGTTTAGCCATAAGGGAGAGAGAAGAAGAAGGAATGTCGAAGAGAGGAACTCTTAGTGGTTTCTTGCATGAGTATGAATCTCAAACTCAGAAGTTTAGAGATCATATTACTTTTCCAGAGTTTTGCAAGGTCATGGTGAGGAGGAGCAAGCAGCATAATATGGATAGATTTCTTCTATCTATCTTTGATGGGTGCCCTACATGTTCAGCCAGAGCTTGGGTGGAAGAGCTATACACCTTTCTGCAGCAGCATCAGATTTCTGAAGATGAAGCCATCAGAGTAGCAGCACTGCACTTTGGAGGTAAGGTCTATGCATGGTGGTTATTCGAGTCCTTTACTTTAGAGAATGCAAATACTTTTTCTTATGCAAGGTTCATTAAAACTTTGATGGAAGATTTGGTAGGAAGAATTATGAAACACATGTGGATGAAACAAACTCATCTAAACAAACAAAACCCTTGCATGTGATGGAGGAGACCATAGACTCATAATCACTTCAGAGAACCATAAACGAGGCTGATATCCTCCATTATACTTTGTTAGAGGCAAGACCTTCATCTTGTATTTTGGCACAAGGAGGCAAAGAGATCCCTTTTCCAAAATAGGATCCAATCATTGGAGGGTTTCCCACTCATGTTGAGGAGGCTAAGGGCAACAGCACTATCATTTCTAGAGTTTATCTAGCACCTCATGCAGAGGAAGGAGGGGCTCTTGCTCCAACTAGATGGATGCTTGCATCTTTGCAAGGAAGTCCCCAGGATCTCATGTGTGGAGATCAAGGCACAACTCATGCTTTACATGTGCCATTGATGATGAGGTGTGGAACTATGGAGATATAAGGAGGAGATAGGGAGGATGAACAACATCCTGTGATTAGGAGCACACATCCCTGTCTATTTCATGAAATTGATACACCTGAGAGGGAGACTGGATTGCGTAGTGAGAGCAGGGACAAGTCTGTCCATTCATATGTACAGTCCACTCTTGACATTGATGTCTCACTACATGGAGGCAATCCACCTAGGAGGCCACCAGATCTATCATTGATGGAAGACATCTTGTATTTGGATTCATCGCTCTTATATTTTGGAGAGGTGAAGAGTTTGGAGGAGAACTTTGGCATGGGGTATGTCAAAGTAGAGGGCAGCAGTATGAGGAAAGCTTCACATGCCATATCATCAGTATTGTCTCTTATGAGGATTGATCCTTACTGGAGATCTCAACTCCTGATGCAGCACATGAAGACTTCCTTTCCATGCATTATGATGCATATTTTTCTTTGGCAGAGGAGTTCACTTGGGAGGGCATCCAGCATGACATATTTCAGCATATGGAGAGATGCATATCCTGGATGGTGATAGAGAGGGGGTCACAGCCACTTCCCTACTCTTTGGAAGTGAGGGAGAATTTCTGGTTGAGCCATTTCAACTCAAGGTCTCAAGTACATGATGGAGGATGTACAATTTCACTTTATGTTTGGTACTTCTTTTCTTTATATGAGCAGCATGTTGTACCAAGAAGGATTGTCCCTTCTTGCATATTATATCATTATGTACTTAGGGCCACATGTGGCATTGAGATTGGTTATTTATTTGGTGGTTTGTGGGGGAATCCACATGATCCTTGGTGTGCACCATTGGCACCAAATTGTACTTTCATATTTCTATCTTGTAAAATTATTGTGGTAGCAAACAAGTGGCTGGAAGAACACTTGTTATTATTTGATTTGATGCATGCCAAGGGTGCACTACGATGGTTCCATGTGAGGAACCTTGATCCACTTTCCGGTTGTCATATGACAACTTGTTTCTATTGGTTTTTTCTTCCATGTATGGCTGATATTTTTATGTTCATGGGGAGCTTTGCCTAGAGAGTGGGATATGATTTGGAGATGCCCATTGGGAGCATGATCATCCCCACTTTACATGTTGTACATTTTAGGAGGAACCATGGGCAAACTATTGGAAATACTAAGAGGGGGGGTGAATCAATATTCCCTTCAATTAGAGCATTAGTTAATCTTCAATTATTATCAGTTTTTGTACAATTATAGCAACAAACAAGAGGAACACAAATGCACACAGTTTTTAAGGTGGAAACCCACTCCGGGACAAAAACCACCTAATGCTTTTCTAATAATTCTTTAATATTCAACTCCAATTGAAAATAAAGCTCCAACTTCCTAGAATCTAGAAAAGCATTCTTCTCCAGCTCCCACTGGATGGACGCTCCAACGCCCGATATTCTTCAATTGTCAACTGAATGGATGCCCCAACACCCAATGAGCTACAACTCACCCTAACACCACCCTACCACCCTATAGAAGAATAAAAGAAGAATGGACTCTCTTACCAGGGAAAATGTTCCACTTTACAATGATATAGAATGATGCAGAAGAAGAAGATATACTAGACCATAACCCCAACTTTGACACAACCACCTAATGAGATCCTAGACCTCCCAACACTGCCTCTTCAACCCTTGGCAGATAGACACTAGTACAATTTTTACAATAATGTATTTACAATGACTTAGTACAATGATACCTTTACAATGATTGTATGCAGTGTTGTCCACTTGAAGACTTCATATGATGAACTTATTGTTGCTTTTATTCACCTTGGTTGCTGCTCTTGTCATGCTACCCTTTGCTGCACCTTTCTTTTCTTTGTTGCCGTAGAAATTATGGTCCTTTGCAACCCTTGACAACACATGATCTAGCCTTTTCTTGCCTTATAGGAGCTCAATATTGAATTTGGTGTATCTCTATAATTTCAGATCTTCAATATCCGATTTTCGGTCTTGTAGTAGTCCTATGAGTCTTCTTTCCAATGCCACAGGTCTGACCCAATTTGGATTCTTCAAGAGAGAGTTATACACAATCTCTCACAATGCCCTAATTAAGGATTGTTTCAATAGAGTGCACTTGTATGGTGTGCCATGTGTCACTGTTTCTTCATTTGTCTCTGAAATTTATAGAGAAAAAGGTACAGACTGTGCACTATCCATCACTTTTTATGGAATTCCAATCCAATACTCAGAGAGAGATTTATGACGATTTTACCAAGGTCACTTCTTTGAGATGAATTTCAGGAGCTTGCAAAAACCCTGACTTCCACAGATCATATCTCCAAAAAAAATTTGCACCTTGATCTGAAATTTTTATTGCAGCTTCCTCAGGATTTTGGATTCACCTCATAAAACTTTCAGCTTCTGAACCTTAGTAGAAAAAAATTTAGAGCGAAAATTCCAAGATGACCTGTTTTAGATGGCAAAATCCCTTACCTAAGGAGGAAATGAAGATCACAATTTATATGAATGCTTAGGTTGAGAGGGGCTTCAACAAGTGAACGTGGGAGGGATTTTAGGAGCTTAAAAAATATTAATTATGACTTTTCAATGACCCATGCCCCAACCCCATGGGGTTTTAGCCCACTAACTAGGGGTACAAACTTCAAACATGAATATCTCTCAAACAGTGAAGAATTACATGGCGTGCCACATATCAATGGAAACATCTCGACAAGTAGAAACCATAAAAATCATTATTGACCTAGAATATATTGATTTGTTAGGTCAAAATTCCCATGCAATATTAGGTTAGCCCCTGGTGCTACTTGGGTTGACATCAATGACAACCGGTGATCAAAAATCTCCCCCTTTGGCATTGATGGCAACACAAGTACTCCCCCTGCGATCATGACACCTCTTCCTACAACATTCTCTCCCCCTTTGACATCAATGGAAAAGGGTAACTCCCCTTGAAACACAACCATCCTGCAGACCTGTACACACTTCCACTCGCGCTGACACACAATCGTCTTGCAGACCTGTACACACTTCCACTCCCCCTTTATATTCTGAAAAAGGAAAATATAATGAGAAATTGGGAGAATCCCAAGCTTCTGGCGAAGATATTCCAATGCTGATGAATATTTAATATGTGATTCTTTTGGTGCTGCTTGGAATCTTGCTACTTGTCCAACTTCTTGCATAACATCTGGTCAGGAGGCTGTTATATATAGAATACTACTAATCATAGATCTATACAACCTTTGATCCACATCCTTAGATGAGTTGTCTATGCTCAATTTGCAACCTATTACCATTGGAGTAAGGATGGGTTTGCAATCTTCCATTTTAAATTTCTTGAGCATTTCCTTGATGTACTTGGATTGACATATAAATATTCCTTTCTCTTGCTGAGACATTTGAATCCCTAAGAAGTATGTCAGCTCACCTAGTAAAGACATCTCAAAATCACTTTGCACCTTTGTAGCAAAATTCTTACTTAGTTGATCATCATTGCTACCAATTTTTGTATCATCCTATTTAGCTATTAGACATGCTTTGGTTGCTTCATCCAGAACATATATGTCGTTTGGAGCCCAACTTGCTGTAGCCACAATTTCACCATACACCCCTTTCCTAATTTCACATTTCGTGGAGTTGAATAGTATTGTGTGTCCTTGATCACACATTTGTCCAACACTGAGCAAATTGTGATTCATGTTTTCAACCAATAGAACATTCTTGGCTAGAGCATGTTTGCTTCCAATAGTGATAGTACCTGATCCTATAACATTTGAAGATCCATCATTTCCAAAGGACAAGGTTCCATCCTTCTTCTCTTTCAGAGATACAAATTTATTTCTATCTCTAGTCATATGCGTTGAGCAACCGCTATCAACATAGCACACATCTTTGTTCTTTTGAGCCTTGAAACCGAGAGCACAATTATCATTCTTCTTCTTCTTCTTCCATGTTTGTTCATTTTGTGGCTTCAAAGATTCTTCTGGAGGATTTTCAAGTCTGCAGTATTTGGCTATGTGTCCAAAGTTTCGACATTTGTAACATTCAATATTATTTCTTAAATGTTCAAATCTATTGATGTTTTGCTGAGCCCTGGGAGGTTCATATTTGACAGATCTCCTGGAATTGTATTCGTTCCTAGGGTACGTGTGACATTCTACAACTTTATAACCAAATCTTCCACATGAATAATAGTAGCCATAAAAAATATGTCGGTACCTTGATGGAAATTTTCGTCGAGGAATTGTCTTCCAAGGCTGTTCTTGCGAATCTTGTCCAATGAAGTCTACATGCATGTCAGATCTCATAGGTTCATTGTATTTTGTTGTAGAAGGTCCTGCTTCTTCTTCTTTGTAACCGATGCCAGTTTTTTCGTTGTAAGGTCATTGATTGCTGATGAGTTCTTCCAATGCCCTTGAGCTGTTGGCAAAGTTTTGGATATTTTTTCCTTTCTTCACTTCCTCGTGCAGCGAGACTACTTCGGCTTCTAATTCTTCCCTTTCTTGGTTGCTTTCTTCCAACTTCTTTTGAAGTGACTCTTCAATGCATTTATGTTCTTCAACTTCAATTTTGAGACCTTGAACTTGTTCTTCAAGAGTTTTGGAACGAATCTTCTCTGCCTTGAGATATTTTATAAGCTTGATTGCTTCCTCATAAAATTCGTCTATGGTCCATCCTTCTTCTTTGTTGTTTGATACCTCTTGCTTATTGTGCTTGGGTTCATTGTGCTTGGCCATAAACAATACTCTCTCATTGGCTTCTTCTTCACTATCATTGTCTTCATCGGATGATGAGCTATCTTCTTTAAAGAGAAAGTTCCTTTTGGATCCTTGCTTGTTGAATTTCTTAAAGCCTTTCTTTCTTTTTGAGTTGCCATTACTTTTGTTTGGACATTTTGCTGCAAAATTCCCAACCTCATTACAGCTGAAACATATCAATGGAAGTTTACCTTTGAATTTTCCCTTACCAATTTGTAGTTTTCTCGTGAAGTAAGCATAGTATTCATTTGAAAGACCTTCATCATCTCCCTTTTCTTCACACTTGCAGGTGTATGTCTTTTCAATTGAAGGTTGTTTATCCTTATTGGTTTTCTTATATGAAACTAACGCAGTTTCTAGATGCGAAGTACCCTCTTCTTCATCAAGTCTCATTTCATATGCTATGAGAACTCCATGTAATTCCTCTTTGCTGAGTTTTTCCAGATTTGCACTGTATTCTAAGACTGATACCTTTGGGTTGAATCTCCCTGGTAAAGTTCTAAGAATCTTCCATATAATAGTCTTCTCGTCAACTAGCTCTCCCAATCCTTCCAGAGTATTGGTTATTTCATCAACGTATTGAAAGTATGCAGAAATTTTACAATCTTCTTTCATTCTGAGTTGCTCAAATTTTGCTCTATAGATTTGAAGCTTTGCTTCTTTGACATTTGAGTCACCTGCATATATATTCTCAAGCTTTCCCCATACATTTTTGGTGGTTTTACAACCCAAAACCTTATGATAATTAGATTCAATAAGTCCATTGATAATAATATTCTTTTCTTTTGCATTATTTACCAAATTCTTCTTACCTTGTTCATCCGCGGTTGATGTAAATCCATTTTGAAGAGTGTCCCATACTTTGTAACCTTGTGCCAAGAGATAGACCTCCATTATTCCTTTCCAAAGTGCATAATTATTTTCATTGAATAGAGGTACACCATTCTTGGTATGCTCCATGACCTCCTTCCAGCTGTTAAACTGATATTGAAGGAACCAAGCTCTGATACCAATTGTTGGAAATACTAAGAGGGGGGTGAATCAATATTCCTTTCAATTGACATTAGTTAATCTTCAATTATTATCAGTTTTTGTACAATGATAGCAGCAAACAAGAGGAACACAAATGCACACAGTTTTTAAGGTGGAAACCCACTCTGGGACAAAAACCACCTAATGCTTTTCTAATAATTCTTTAATATTCAACTCCAATTGAAAATAAACTCCAACTTCCTAGAATCTAGAAAAGCATTCTTCTCCAGCTCCTTTAGGATGGAACTTTTACAACGCTCAAGGATTCCTTAGATGATGGCGAACGGATGCTAACACCCGTGAGCTGAGCTCACCCCTAACACCACCCTACCACCCTATAGAAGAATAAAAGAAGAATGGACTCCCATAGCAGGGAAAATGGTCCACTTTACAGTGATATAGAATGGGTACAGAAAATGCTAGACCATAGCACAACTTTGACACAACACCTAATGGGGATCCCTGAACCTCCCAACACTGCCTCTTCAACCCTTGGCAGATAGACACTAGTACAATTTTTACAATAATGTATTTACAATGACTTAGTACAATGATACCTTTACAATGATTGTATGCAGTGCTGTCCACTTGAAGACTTCATATGATGAACTTCTTTTTGCTGTTATTCACCTTGGTTGCTGCTCTTGTCATACTACCCTCTACTGCACCTTGCTGTGCTTTGTTGTCGTAGAAATTCTGGTCCTTTGCAACCCTTGAAAACACATGATCTAGCTTTTTCTTGCCTTCTAGGAGCTCGATATTGAATCTAGTGTATCTCTGTTATTTCAGATCCTCAATATCTGATTTTTGGTCCTGTAGTAATCCTCTAAGTCTTCTTTCCAATTCCACAGGTCTGACCCAATTTGGATTCTTCAAGAGAGAGTTATACCCAATCTCTCACAATGGCCTAATTAAGGACTGTTTCAGCAAAGCGCATTTGTATGGCATGCCACGTGTCATTGTTTCTTCATTTGTCTCTGAAATTGATCGGGAAAAAATTAAAGACTGTGAACTATCCACCACTTTTTACAAAATTCCAATCTGATACTCAGAGAGAGATTTATGACGATTTTACCAAGGTCACTTCTTTGAGATGAATTTCAGGAGCCTGCAAAAACCCTGACTTCTACAGATCATATCTCCAAAAATATTGCGCACCTTGATCTGAAATTTTTACTGTATCTTTCTCAGGATTTCGGCTTCGCCTCATAAGAATTTCAGCTTCTGAACCTTTGTAGAAAATAATTTAGAGCGAAAATTCCAAGATGACCTGTTTCAGATGGCGAAATCCCTTACCTAAGGAGGAAATGAAGATCACAATTTATATGAATGCTTAGGTTGAGAGGGGCTTAAACAAGTGAATGTGGGAGGGATTTTAGGAGCTTAAAAAATATTAATTATGACTTTTCAATGACCCATGCCCCAAACCCATGGGGTTTTAGCCCACTAACTGGGGGTACAAACTTCAAACATGAATATCTCTCAAACCGTGAAGAATTACATGGTGTGCCATATATCAATGGAAACATCTCGACAAGTAGAAACCATCAAAAGCATTGACCCAGAATATATTAATTTGGTAGGTCAAAATTCCCATGCAATATTTGGTTAGACCTTGGTGCTGCTTGGGTTGACATCAATGACAACCATTGATCAACACAAACCATGATTACCACATTACATTTTTGTGGGAGGAACCACTTAAAGAACTTGAGGAGGCACTTCATGGATAATGTGAAGATGGAGGAGTTAGCATATCCAACTCTTTTCCCTTTGAGGATGAGGGGGGACTCATCTATGAGCCACTCCATTTATATGAGAAAAACATATGGTAAGAGTATTGTTGATTTGCATAGTAATTTGTCTATATATATGCATCTCTTAACCATATATGTGCAGGGATTTGCTCAAAGAGGGAATATTCTTCCTTCTAGATTTTGTGGTCTACATAAGGCCATTATGGATTATCACTCCCTAAGAGGATATGGGGAGGAGATTTCTTATGGAGAACATACTCACATTGCACATTACATCATTCACTTTCTCCAGAATTGTGAGGAGATTGGGGCAGCAAGAAAATGGTGGGGAGGCCACCCATCATTTCATTTTCTATGGCAGCTGAGAGTCAAACTGCGTTGGCTACATTTGAGGGACCATTTTCCTTCTCCCTTACTGCACATGGCAGCCAGCATGATTCTCCTTATGGTTCCCTTGGTTGATATTTCTATTTCTTTTCTTGGGATCATGATTGGGGGAGAGACACATTGGGTGAATGTGTCCTTGGAGGTAGAGAACTCCCACATTCTTTGCACTACATTTTCTAAAGGGAGCATGGGAGATGGTATGGCCACCACATCAACACATTTGCTTCCTTATGAGGTGAGCCATATGGTGAATGTGATGCCATATGATGATGACTTCCAACTCATCACATATGAGATGATTTGGGCCAACATGTTTCATAACGTTGGAGGAGAGATCCTTAGAGGTCTAACCTTCATCTTGCCACTTGAGGGCAATAACATTGCAACCTAGGATCAACATACACTCTACACTTATCCTAATGGAGAGGAGGAAAGCATGGGGTAGGCTATTTTGTCTACCAAGATCAGATTTTCAGCCCACCTACATTGTCGGAGCCAAAGGTGGAAGAGGATTTTTGTAATGTTCCCAAATCGGGACAGCTAGCAAGGCATGACTGGAAAATGAATTTTCCAATAATGGATGCTACAAGAATTGAAACTAGGACCTGGATCCCTTAGATCAATGTGTCTAAGTGCTGAATCCAAGAGGAGGCTCCAAATAAATCCTTCTAAGGTGGTTAAACAGATCTCCCACACTTAGATGTCCTCAGAAAGTGCCCGGTGAAGGGACTGCAACAATAGATGAGCAAGGATTGAATACACAGTGTTATTTTAATGATCCATGACACATGAAGATGCAAATATCTGATCAATGTATAATATAGCAGCAAGAGAGTACAATGCTTTGAGGAATCACTCACTCAAGCTAGGCAATGAATGCCTCAATAAGACATGTACACCAAATGTGACAAAACATTGCTACATAAATATGCCCTAGCTATGACAGCGTTATCTATAGGAGACACTGTAACATATAATATGAAAATACAATGATATTACAATGATAGCTCAAGAAATGTTGGGGGAGCAAGCTCTCAACCCCTGAAAAAAACTATACAACAATCCTCAAGAGGATTGACTGAAATACAAGTACAAATGGAAAATCTGCAGAAATTCCAGAGTTGCTAGGAAGCAACTGCAACTCAAAACCGATACAATATGGAAATGGCTGAATAATATGTCCAATATGCAGCAAACCTCCTCCAATGTATTTCCTAAGTACAAGGCTGATCCTAATACTGGAAATTTTTCCCTCCAAAATGTCGGTGCAACCTCTCACTGCAGATGCACTCTATAATAACGCAGTCAAGGAGCTGGACTGCACTGCTAATGATGGGAGAAGCTTGGCCTGATGCCAAGATGTGAAAATAAGCTTTGAAGCCTCCTTCACTGACCTCCCGAAGAAATAGTAACTCCCTCCTCTAAAAGATAAGCCAAGGAAAGGTGTTGTGGAACCCTCCACTGCAACACCCAACAACACTACGTTATACTTCAGCAGAAATAATGCAGTGTCTGAATAATGGCTTTAGCCTTGAGCCAATATGTGGAGAAAATGAAGTGAAATCCTTCAAGAGGCCTCTCAATAAGGAGAGGAAATCCTAAACAGGAATCCCTCGTGCTAAGCAGCACTGCAACTCAGCTGAACAACCGGAGTATGCAAATTAGTCTTCAGACTAAAATCAATATGCTCAAAGATATCTCACTATGGTTGCCTCTTCCTCCTTTTATGCAAGTGAATGCCTCTTTTCCCTGGACCCCACACATTAGGTTTTCTTCCACAAAGAATATTTCTCCCTCCAAAACTGCGTTGTCTTCCCAAGCAAGCTACACCTCTTAGGCAACGATGTTGACTTGGTCAAACTTGACCTTGTCCTCATGAAAATTGCCCCTTTTCACACTGGAAGGCGAAAAATAAGCTGCTCCATTGATCCTTTTCACACTATGAAGGATCTTATTCCTACTCATGGGCATTTTACCCATTTTATTCACCTCCTAGATGAAATAAGCAAAAATTAATATTCCAATTTGCTGCATGCAAATTTTGGAATATTACAGTCATCCCCTCTCAAAGATTGCTTGTCCTCAAGAAAGTGCAAGGATAGACTAAGTTCTCTTCTCCTCTCCCTGTAGCATCTTTGTATGATGATCTCCTCCAAGTGAAGTGATGCTATCTCATCAATCAAGTCTCCACAATGCTCCTCCTCAACATGTAAGTCATCTATCAAGCCATCATCATGTAAAGGTGAAATACTCAAGAGGGTAGAAAAGTGATGTCTAGAGGTCCCTTTGAAGAATGGGATCTGAAATATAATGGGAACTATCTTTCCCATATGGATCCTCCATCTCCAAGCTATGAGCCATGCAAAATGAGTCACCTTCCATCTAGGCAACTCCTGGAAACTGTCCTCCACCTTTGGCTCCGGAAAAGTAGGTGGGATGAAAATATGCACATGGTAGACTATGTAGCCTACCCCACGTTTTCCATCTCTCCACTTATGATAAGTGTAGAGTGTTGGATGTCCATGGGCTGCAATAAGTTTTCCCTCAAGTGGAAAAATGAGGACTAGACCTCTAAAGATCTCTCCCCTAACGCTGCAAATCAAGTTGGCCCAAGTATCTCCATATATGATGAGTTGGAAGTCATCATCATATGGCATCATCTCCATCATATGGCTCACCTCATAAAGAAACAAATGTGTAGTCAAGGTAACCATATCATGTCCCATGTTCCCCTTAGAACATGTAGTGCAAAAATTGTGAGGAATTTCTCCCTCAAAGGACACATCCACACAATGTGTCTCTCTCCCAAACATGCTCCTCATAAGAATAGAAACAGTAGAGCCATAGGGAGCAAAAATGAGAATCATACTTGCTGCCATATGCAACAAATGAGAAGGACAATGGTCCCTCAAGTGAAACCAACGCAGCTTGACCCTCAACTGCAATAGAGACTGATGAAATAAGTGGCTTCTCAACCACTTGCCTACTACTCCAATCTCCTCATAAGTATGGAGGAAGTGAATGATGTAAGATGTACAATGAGCATGTCCTCCATAGTGTATCTCTTCCCCAAGTCCTCCTAGGGAATGGCCATCAATCATGCTCATGGCCTCATCTAAACCATATGGTCTAGAAAAAAGAATGCTCCTCCTTGGAGCATCATCCTGCACATGTATGGTTAAGGGACATATACATACATCATATAAATTCTTATGTAAACAACAATGAATACCCTTACCATAATCTCTACTCATACAAATGGAGTGGCTCATAAATGATTCTCCTCTCATCCTCCAAGAGAATAGAGGTGGTTGTGCTAACTCTATCAAAGAGTCATGTATCTCCTCCATCTCCATTTGATTCATGCATCTGCTCATATGCTGATATATATCCTCCTCAAAGCCCATCCAAAAATACCCCTCCATGATGGTGTGGTATGCTCTCATAGAATATGTGTGGCTGAAAAGGAACTCCTCATGAGCTGCATGTAACAAGTTCTCCTTGAGCTTGGAAGCTCTAGGAAAGAATATCCTGCCATGATAAAAGATGACCCCATCTCTGATTGAATATCCCTCCTCATGCAACTGGTCATCCAAGATCATGCAAGTGAAAATATCCTTGGAATACTCCACCAACAGTTGGGAGCTCCAATATGGATCAATCCTCCATAGTGATAGCACTGATGATCTCACATGAGGAACATCTGTCATATGGCTGCCATCTTCTTTGACATCTCCCATGCCAAAGATGCAAGTTAGCAGGCTACTATCCTTCCCCTGCTTCTTTTGCCACAGCACAGAATCTGAAATGGAAGTGGGTGATGTTGATGTTGAGAGAATGCTCTCTCTCTCCTTGAGTCTACCTCAGACTCCCAGCGTTGTATCAAGCTCTACCAAGGTTTCCACTCCTCTGAAATCACTAAGTGGTGCCCCAACATGTGAAGCATCCATCCTCCTATGCTGATCTAGTGGTCTCCCTGGAAAAATGTCTCCATGTAATGAGACATCATCATCAAGAGATGACTGAATATATGAATGGAGAAAGCTCTCCATGCTTCCACTACGTAATCCAATCACCTTCTTAGGTGCATCAACCTCCAGAAATGAACAGGGATGTGTACTCCTCATCTCATGATGCTGGGTCTTCTCCCTACCTTCTCCTTGTGTCTCCAAGGTTTCAAACCTCCTCAACAATGGCACAGGTAAAACATGAGTTGTGCCTTGATCTCCATACATGATATCCTAGGAACTTTCTTGCAAAGATGCAAGCATCCCTCCATTGGGAGCAAGGGCTCCTCCTTCCTCTGCATGAGGTACTAGATCAACTCTAGATCCAACAGCGTTGTTTCCCTCAATCTCTACAACATGAATGGGAAATTCTCCAATGATTGGATCCCTCTTTGAAAAAGAGATCTCCATGCTCCTCTGCTCAAAAGTGTGAGAAGAATGTTTCTCCTCCGGTAAAGTATGGTGCAAGTTTTCAACCTCCCTCACGGTTCTCTGAAATAGCATTGTGTTTTCATGCAAGGGTTTCATTTGAGTTTTTTCATTTAGCCCCTCCATGTGTGTCTCATGAATCCCTCTATCAAATATTTTCACTAAGGCCTTAGTGAAATTTTCATAAGATGTAAAGTTTACATTTCTTAAAGAAAAGGATTCAAAGATCCACCAGGCATAAGCCTTACCTCTCAAATCCAGCGCTGCGATTCTGATGGATTCATTCTCTGACATTTGGTGATGCTGCAAGAAGGTATCTAACTCCTCCACCCAAGCTTTGGCTGAATATGTAGGTGAACCCTCAAAGGTAGATAGATGAAATCTATCCTGCTGCTCTTTTCCATTCACCTCCATCTTGCAAAACTCTGAAAAACTGAGATGATCTCTGAATTTCTGAGTTTGAGACTCATACTCCTTCAATAAATCACTAAGGTTTTCCCTCCTAGCAACCTCTTCTTCTCTTTCCATCTCTCTTCCGGTAATCCTGGGCATGTGACTGCGCTGTGCAAGATGGTGTGTAGCTGCTTGCTCACACTCCTTATGTGCAAATATAGAGTTTGCCTTTAGTACAAACCCTCTAGGAGATTATTTATACATCTTATTCCGGATCTCCTCGAACTCTTCATGTATCCACTGTATAGATTGAGGAAGAAGCTTTGTAAGATTATCCCATTTTTCTTTTTCTTCTCCAAAAGATGGAACCTTTCTTCTGCTTATTTCTTTGTCTCCTTGTTGAGAATAGGAAGTGCAGGGTACTTCATCTTCTTTCTACTTATCCTCCTTGGGGAGGTTCTTCATGGATCTGAAATATGATGAGATAAATTCCATCCTCTTCAATCTTCTGATCTTTTTTGGCTTAGACTCATAGGCTGAGCCAAGAAAGCAGCTTTGATACCACTGTAATGTTCCCAAATCGGGACAACTAGCAAGGCATGACTGGAAAATTCATTTTCCGGTAATGGCTTCTACAGGAATTGAAACCAGGACCTGGATCCCTTAGATAAATGTTTCTAAGTGCTGAATACAAGAGGAGGCTCTAAAGAAATCCTTCTAAGGTGGTTAAACAAATCTCCCACACTTAGATGTCCTCAGAAAGTGCCCAGTGAAGGGACTGTAACAATAGATGAGCAAGGATTGAATACACAGTGTTATTTTAATGATCCATGACACATGAAGATGCAAATATATGATTAATGTATAATATATCAGCAAGAGAATACAATGCTTTGAGGAATCACTCACTCAAGCTAGGCAATGAAAGCCTCAATAAGACATGTACACCAAATGTGACAAAACATTGCTACATAAATATGCCCTAGCTATGACAACACTGTCTATAGGAGACATTGCAACATATAATATGAAAATACAATGATATGAAAATGATAGCTCAAGAAATTTTGGGATACCAAGCTCTCAACCCCTGAAAACAACTATACAACAATCCTCAAGAGAATTGACTGAAATATAAGTACAAATGGCAAATCTGCAGAAATGTCGGAGTTGCTGGGGAGAAGTTGCAACTCAAAACTAATACAATATGGATATGGCTTAATAAGATGTCCAATATGCAGCAAACCTCCTCCAATGGATTTCCTAAGTACAAGGCTGATCCTAATACTAGAAATCTTGCCCTCCAAAATGCCAGTGCAACCTTTCACTGTAGATGCACTCTAGAATAACGCAGTCAAGGAGCTGGACTGCGCTGCTGATGATGAGAGAAGCTTGGCCTTATGCCAAGATGTTAAAATAAGCTCTGAAACCTCCTTCACTGACCTCTCGGAGAAATAGGAACTCCCTCCTCTGAAAGATA
The DNA here is from genome assembly GCA_034641835.2 of Pinus albicaulis. NCBI lineage: Eukaryota > Viridiplantae > Streptophyta > Pinopsida > Pinales > Pinaceae > Pinus > Pinus albicaulis. The sequence continues at coordinate 1,169,608,691 of CM076581.1, forward strand.
AGCCAAGGAAAGGTGTTGTGGAACCCTCCACTGCAACACTACGTTATACTTCAGTAGAAATAACGTAGTGACTGAATAATGGGTTTGGCCTTGAGCCAAGATGTGGAGAAAATGAAGTGAAATCCTTCAAGAGGCCTCTCAAGAAGGAGAGGAAATCCTAAACAGGAATCCCTCGTGCTAAGCAGCACTGCAACTCAGCTGAACAACCGGAGTATGCAAATTAGTCTTCAGACTAAAATCAATATGCTCAAAGATATCTCACTATGGCTGCCTCTTCCTCCTTTTATGAAAGTGAATGCCTCTTTTCCCTGGACCCCACACATTATGGTTTCTTCCACAAAGAATCTTTCTCCCTCCAAAACTACATTGTCTTCCCAAGCAAGCTACACCTCTTAGGCAACGATGTTGACTTGGTCAAACTTGACCTTGTCCTCATGCAAATTGCCCCTTTTCACATTGGAAGGTGAAAAATAAGCTGCTCCATTGATCCTTTTCACACTATGAAGGATATTATTCCTACTCATGGGAATTTTACCCATTTTATTCTCCTCCTAGATGAAATAAGCAAAAATTAATATTCCAATTTGCTACATGAAAATTTTGGAATATTACAATTTTCAGGAGTTGCCATGTTGGGAAGTAACTCATTTTTCATGGATGATTTCTTGGGGGATGGAGGATACACATGAGGAAGATGTTGCTCAGTACATTTTAGACTCCATGTCTTGGGAGGAGGCTTTCCAGTTCTATCCTTGCAGTTGTCTGAGGACAAGCAACATTTGGAAGGGGAGGACTGTAATATTCCCATTTTAGCACACAGCTTAATGGAATATTAAAATTTTGTTTTCATCACCTAGAAGCTAAATAAATGGGTAAGGAAGCCCATTCTTAGTAAAACTGGAATAAAATCCCTCAAATGTGAAAATGGATAGTCATAAGAACTATATTTCACACCCCTATGTGTGAAAAGGGACATTTGCATGAAGACAAGGTCAAGTTTGACCAAGACAACAGCGCTGGGAGAGGAGGAGGAAAACACTTTGATAGACAATGCAGTGTGAATGGGAAGAGGGTTATTTGGTGGAGGAAACCCTAAAGAGTGGGACCCATGGAGAGATGGCTTTTACTTGTTTAAAAGGAGGGCAAGGCAGGCATTGTTTCTCATGTCATGTATTATTGATTTTATGGTCTATTCAGACTTTGTGCAATCTCCAGCTATTTAGTTGAGTTGCAGTGCTGATTAGCACAAGGATCTCCTGCTTAGGAATCATTCTCCTTCCAAGAGAGGCCTCTTGAAGGATCCTGTACTTCATTCTCCACATTCAGGCTCAAGGCCAAGCCACCTCCTCTAGCTACAACGTTATTTCTACTCAAGTATAACGTTGTGTTGTAGGGTGTTGCGGTGGAGGACCTAAACACCATTTCCAGAGCTGATTTTCAAAGGAGGGAGTCTCCATTCCTTTGGAAAGCTAGTGAGGAAGGTTTCAAAGCTTATTGCAGATCTTGGCATTGGGCCAACTCATTCCCTTTCCCTTACAGTGCAATTTTCTTCAGTGACTACGTTATTTCCAGTGACTATTTGCTATGGAGATTTGCAGATATGTTTGGAGGGTGAGATCTTCGGTGATAGGATCAGCCTTTCACTAAATAGATTCATTGGAGGAGTTATTTACATCAGATGCGGCATCTTTAGCCTTCTCCACTCATTTCTAGTTCTTGAGTTTCTGCTGCTACCCAGCAACTCCGGCATTTTGCAGATTTTGTATATTGCAGCCAATCCTTCTAGGATTGACTTGAGGTAGTATTTGGGAGCTGAGATCTTCACTCCCAATGTTGTATGGGCCATATATTTGTATATCCATGTATTTTACATATGTTATCATGTAGTTTCTCTTATAAAACAACACAGTCATAGCTTGGGCACACTTGTGTAGCAGTGTTTTATCATGATTTATGTACTTGTCTCTTGAGGCTGAGCATTGCCTATCTTGAGTAACATTTTCCTCAAGATCTTGTATTCATTTGTTGCTACTATTACTTAATAAGATGGCTATGGATCTTTCTTAAATTTCTATGATTTGAGTGTCACTGCTACTCCATTATTGTATTTTCATATTGCTGGGTCTCCAAATTGGGAATATTATAAGATACTCCTAACATTGTAGAATATCCCGATTTTGGGATATTACAGCAGACGAGGATATTGATCACATAGTCCCTACATCGTGCAGTGGAAGACTGGGATCAAAACTAATATAATGGGCACCGCAGGCACAAGTTCTCCAAAAATCACTTCCACCACGACCAAAGAAACTGGTGGATCGAGCAAAGGCACTGAAAAATAAGGGAACATCAGCTCACAGAAGGATTCATAGTAGAAGCAGCCCACTCAAAAGGATGTAGAAGCAGAAACATAGACGGATTCACAGCCAGATCTAGGGACAAAAGGATTGGATGCAAGAGGTACTGATTCCCCCTGAGGCATGAAGCAGACAAGTGAGCCTGTCAAGGGGTCACGCAAGAAAAAACACGCCATCCGACCATAATGAGGTACAAGAGTTACACTAACTGAAGATGATCTGGAGTAGATTGAAGATGCGGTAACCTTGGAAACAGAGGATAAATGGCTAGCTCTCGAGGGGCAGCATAAGGTCGCAGTTGATACACTTCAGGCAAGGATCCGGGCTTTGTAGCTCCAAGTAGATACCTTACAGGCCAACATGACCCAGCCGAGGTCGAACCCCGCAATCAGTAGCGCAGTCGTGGTTACAGCTGAAATTTGTCCCTGTCTGCTGCCTAGCGCAACCCTCATAATGAGCTCCCCTGAATTAGGTGCGCCAAGTCCATTCTTGTGCAGGAGTGCAGTTAGATCTAGCCCGACTACCTCATGATCCATTGCAACTGCTCCACACTACGCTCTTTGCAAAAATCTAGCATCGGGATCGCCAAGTGCACCATTATCTCAATGTAGTCGAGCAAATGATTGAAGAAAAATTTATTGAAGTATCTCAAGCCCAGGATGCATGCACCCTTGCCACCACGCAGTAGACAGAGCTGGGACATTTAATTAGTAGACTCTGCGCGGATGTTACAGATGAAATACTAGCCATGGCTACCCCCCAGGTGAAGATTGAGGGGCTAGTCACAACATTAAAAGCCTCAAGGACAAAGATCTAGGTAGTCATAACACAGATGGAACAGCAAATCGCAGACTTGCAAGCTAAGTTGCAACCAGAGACACCACAAGAGGTGCGGGTCTAGCGAGCTGCATTGGTTACCATAGCCACAAATGTGATTACCGGACAGATTGCTCAAGGTGCCCAATTGCTGGATACAGCCATGCAGTTATGGACCAAAGTACAGCACGACCTGATCCTGCATGAAATCAACCAAGACCTACGACAAAAGGAAGAAGTGTTCTTATATTTTCTATGATTAAAGATGATTATGCCATGATTTACCGATGACGGTTTTTCTAAGTTTAATTGTTGCATGGCTTCATTGCCAAAAATATCCACAAGTAAAACTAGTTGCTACAACTTGAGTACGGAACGAGATTTTTGTAGGTGAAAATATAAATTTTATGATCAAATGATGAGGAATATCGACATTCTTAGACTTGCATCATGTTAATAATACCATGTTTCATATAACCCAGAAACCGTATAGAAAAATTCATCACCAAAAGGGAGTGAAGGCTAAAACAATTGTTAAGTGTGGTTTAAAGAACAAAAATGGGCTGAACGTGAACGGTTTGGAAAATTTGGCCATGGTTTTGGGTCAGCCACATGGAGGACCACGATTGGATGAGATAAACATGGAATAAGATCCTCCATCCATGCGCTGATCAACACAAATCCAACCATAATGTATTTGAAGGCCATCTAGAGAAATTAAAAATGACATTTATTTGTTTGTTGTTATGTCTCATTTAGAATGTAATTAATCTCTAATCAACGGCTCTATATAAAAGGCAGATCTCAGCATGTACATTGAGGAGGAAAAAAAATATTAAAGTTTTCAGTGCGTACGCAGAATTTCGTGCAATTGCAGACTTTCTTTATCTTAATTCAAGACTTGTTCCAGTAATATAATGGGTGTATGTTGATTTGAATTTTTGTGAGTACCATTGCGATGCATTTATAGCTTGAATAAGTGAATATCTTCTTCTCACTGTAATTTTTAACCTTCCCAGGTGTGGCAAGGGCCCACCACATTCTGGGACTTAGTTCTTTTCGTAGGTAGACTGAATTAAATTGTGTTTGTTTTTATTACAGAACTTGTGAATTCTATAGCATGATTAAGCATATCGTGATTTGATTCCATTAATATTTCAATTATATTTGGTCTCATGTTGCTTCGGTTTTGTAATTCATGACAATTATTGCATATCGTGCTTGATCCTTTTTTACACAAAATTATTCTGTTTCCATAAGGCGTTATGTTGTGTTGAAGTACTTACAGGAAGAATTGTATTGAATGACTATGTGCATGCATTAAAACAATGATTTAATAGTGCAAGTTCTTTGTGCGTGTTTCCGATTACTAGCAGTGGATTTGATTGTTTTGCGAAGTGTGAGTTAGTGGATGTATGCAGTGCTAGTGCGTAAGGATGTATTTGTAATTACAAGTTGCACATATACAACATTTGATTTCTTTTGAATTTCATTCGAAACTTATAAGTTACTCTTTTGTTTGAGAATTGAATTTTGAGCCTTTACAGTTTCAAAATCATCGAACAGTGTGAGTGTGTTTTGAAAGCCGGCCTTAGAGACATCAACATGAATTTGAACTAGTATCCATAGTTTTATTTACAGAGCAGTAGTTTCCTAAGTTCATAATCGAATTACTCATGTGTGAGTTTCATTGTCTCGTAGTGTAAGTTGTATTAATGAGCAGTGTGAGTTTTGTTGAGAATTTGGAGGGCTAGTGTTTAATACAAATTCTCTTCTTGATAATTACTTGTGAGCTTGCTTATGTCTTTTCTTCGTTATCTTGTTTAGTCTTTCATTAGGTCAATTATCAAAATAAATAAGACACAAACTTAGGCTCCTAGAACCAGGGAAAAACCTCTCCCTCTTGGAGAGGAAAACCCACAAAGAATTATTCTTATAGATCTTCAAATGACAAGCACCATGACCAAGGCTCAGACCCTTGACCTAGATATGCTTCCAAGAAATTGATACAGCTTCTTCAAAATTGATTTTTTCTTCGTCACCAATCTGCATTGTTCTGTAGTTATGAAGGTAAATCTCATATTTACCTTCCTCACTTTCTCCTACTTTTAAGGCTGCCTTGCTTCTTAAGATCTCTGTCCAAACTTTAGCAAACTATTCCTTGACAGAGATAGATCTAGAATCAGAAGTTGATGTGTCTTAGATATTTTTACTTGTTGTATAGAATTATTTTCATAGCATCACCATCAAAATCAAAGTTGAACATTCTTCTCATACATCCACACTGAAGCTTCTTAAAACAATCTGCAAACACACTTAATTTATCCTTGATCTCCAAGCTTTCCCCTACCTGAAGTACACACTGAAACTCAAGCTTGACAGCATCACCATAAAACTCTATATTGAACACCCTTCTCATACATCCACACTGAAGCTTCTTAAAATAATCTGCAAACACACTTAATTTATCCTTGATCTCCGAGCTTGCCCCTGCCTGAAGTGTGCACTTAAACTTCACACCTCTTTCTGCTCTTTTATCCGCAATCCACCTCAGAATTATCTGCAATTCTATCTTTTATCTGTCCATAAGTATATCTCTATATTCACCGAAAAACATTTGTTCAAATGATCCATAAGTTTAGGTATATATACATGTTTGTTCCGACTATTAGTTCAACCATCTAGCTGAGTATTTGGCCGACTTGTCCACTATGAATAGGCCAACATGAAGTGTGATTTATTCAACATTTAATGTGGCATCTTCACTGTAACTACAACTTGTCTTTCATCCTTGATTGAGGGATGTTGTGAGCTAGTCTTCCATCCTAGTTTGAGGGTTTTTAGGTGTCCTTCTTCTTCAAGGTCTTGGAGCATATATTTGCTAGATGAACATGACACTTAATTAAATTTTATACCTAGAGGACACAAAACCTAATGAACATAAAGAAGAATTCCATCTACTTAATAGATCTTGCTCATGAAACCCATGAAGCAAGTGCAACAAAATAAATTTTATTATTTTGAATTCTTTTTATAATTACATTCTCAACATGAAGATTGACCTAGTTACACTTTTCAACACTCCCTCTTAACTAGGGAGGTATTCATACAGGTACATGGTCACTTTCAAACTGAATAATATCATAAGAAGAATCGGATTGGTAATCGCATCTGTATAGCATCATATCAACCAGCATTTTCCTAGTGCAAGGCCTTGACTAACAGCCCCATATCTCAACAAGACAATGGGCTACAATGCTGGTGAGACACATGAATAATAGACACCATATTCATTGTCTCTCCAAGGTACATACCCCATCTAGGTGTTCCCATAGTATGACCTTCTTGGACTATTCTTCTCTTGGGTAGCCACCCCTCAAAGAATATTGGTCCATGACTACTCTTATATTGAATTCCCTATCTCATTCCCAAAGAGTATCGAATGCCAAATGATTACCCAATCCTCCATTCTGTCTTCTAGGTGAAGACCAGAATGATGTGTCTATCCATTCTCTTCACATGGCCTTCACTAAGACTTACAGTTGTTGGTCCTGGACTACTGCATGACACATGTAATAGAGAATTACATATGTCTCTCCCTCTTAATACTATAGGGACATACTACAAGTTTCTTCCAAGTAAGAAACTTACCACCAAGATCCCCCTCAACCAGGGTCCTACAACGGCAATCCAGCTAATCATGAATAATTCCTTCCCTCGATGTCATGGATTTCGATATTGAGGAATCTTCAACTTTTGGCTTCATAGGGCACAAATCATCCATCACTTTCAGTCACGAGTCATGTCCACTATCAGAAATTGATTCATCATTATTTCTCATCTGGTCCACCGTTATGCCATGCTACTTTCCTTCGAATCATTTCCAAGGATCATACATCCTTTCTCACGATTATTAGCCCTGCACAAATTCCATATACATATGAAATTTTTAAAAAAAGTTACCTTAGTGATGATCTTTCACCTTGACATATTCCTGTAGGCATCGACATCCTTTATTCAGATCGACACATCTTCTAATGATATTTTTTGTCAAGGGTCTTCTTATTTACTAGATTTTTGTTAGATTCTACATATACTCCAAGGAGATCTCCTAGTCACATATTCTTGGCTTCCGAATGATAACTGCCTCTTGACATGGTTACATTTCATGATCTCCTCCTTTCTGCGCATTCTCCATTCCTAGGAACTTACAAATTTTCCAATTTATCGCTCATATACAACAACCTCATATTTCATGAGGACATATTATGTTAATTTCATCTGTTAGTGTACCGATAGATCCTTCTTCATAGATCATACTTTTAAATATGGAATTCTATTACCTGCAACCATATGACATGACTTCACAACATCCATTGTTAGCATATAGATATATACATACCTCATACCTTTTACCTTTGAGTCATCCTGTAGCAATTTCTCTAGAATGAAGCGCATCATTCTCTTGGCCTGCTCCATCAATATGTCATCACATCCCAAAATTCTGTTTCCATGATGACTACCTTCCCTCAAAATTATTATCAGAGAGGTTTTCCTTGGAGTTTCTACACTAGGAGCTCCTATCATGCTTTTATCATGATGCTATAATAAACATTTCTTCCTATCATACTATTTTACAACCAACAAAAATCACTTAAAGGAGAAGAAGATTCTAATCATAGTTGAGATCCCTCACTTCTTCTTTCTTAGATTTATTTGCATTGGGTTCTTCTCTTATATCTGCGATATGGGCTTCTTCCTTTTTCCTCTTGTCCTTTCTAAATTTAGGAAAATATCGTTTATAATTCCCAAGATCATTACATCCAAAGCATTGTTCTTTCTCCACATTTCTCTTCTTATTTGGAGGACCAAATTTACCGAATCTTCCTTTCTTCCCAGACATGGCAGATTCTCTTCTTTCAATCTTGATTCTTCTATCTTACCTAGACATTGGAATGGCATGGCTTCTTCTCTCCCATCTATGTTGGAAGTGGAACCTCTCCATTATTTCAGTAAGACATTTTGTATCATAGTAAGTATTTCTCTATCAGACATTACTTCTCCCAACTTTAGTAGTTTTTCTCGTAGTGCGAAAATATTCATCAGATTTGGAATTATTCCTTCCATTGATATTCTCAATTTCAATAGTTTTTGTCTCACGGATATTATTTCCTTTGTAGAACCTTTCAAGAACAGTTCCACCAATTTATCATAAAATTCCTTTGAGTATTCTAGCTTTGATACATAGGGAATGAGAGAGTCTTTTATATATGCTAGTGTATTATTTTGGAGGTTGAATTGTAGATCCTTCTATGAAGCCCATAACGCCATTTTAAATTAGCTTCAGATCTGTCGTTTTCTTCCATGCATTGAAGTTTCATAACCCAACCAATTTTTTTCTTTCTAAACAATAATTCATTTTGACATATTTAGGTGAAGTCATAGATACTTACTTAAGAGAGTGACTTTCTCTTTCAGTAGCTTCCTTGATGAAGAGGCTAGAAACTTCTTCTAAGATAGAATTCTTCAATCTAGGTGATCTTGGATCCTCAATGGTAAAGGATTTCTTCAAAATATAGTGTTATTTTCTTAAAAATGTCTTGAATGTAAATCTTTGATGGCAAAGATTATTTTCTTGAAAGGTTGATCCTTTACTAAAAAATATCTTGAGAATCTTGTTGGTGTCTGAATATGAACAAAATTCAACCCTTTCTCCACATAAATTATCCGCCCGAGGGCGTTAGTTATTTCAATACTAACGGCAAAGTATATGCAGATACAAGCACATGACCTGCTGTAGATCATAGGTTCAAATCCATAACACACAAACCATTGTAACAGAAATTAAGTAAATTGCAGAATTGAAAGACATTCACAGCAATTAAAGATTAATTGTAATAGCAGTAATAAAATCACACTAAATCATAAAACAATGCAAGAAAGAAAGACACAGCACCTGATCAGAAGAGTGGGCCCAACTCTCTAAACAAGGTTGCGGTAAACTCACGAACTACAGAAGAAATAGCAATTTGTTGTGCATTCGATTAATAATAAAAGAGATTTTTTACAAGATCTGTATGTAAAAGGGCTTAACCCCAATTCACAGCCCACAGGCCTCTTTATACAAATGTCCTAGAATCCTCGATTCCCCTCAGCAACCCCATAGTTACAAAATACATTTTGTTACAATGGAAACCTAGTTGCCCAGAAGGAAACCATGAAAAGGCCTGAGATAGCACTGGTACAAACAAGTATGTTACGCTGTAACAAAAAATGAGGAAAACGCTGGAGATGGGTTGTTGCTCGACTCACGGCTACAAAGCTCCTGTTTTAACCAAATCTGTAGAAATATCAAAGTTAATATGTAAAAAGGTAAAACCTCCATGACAAATACTTCATTAACCAAATATCCCATGGAAGATAAGGAAAATGGTTTTACCTCATGCGTTTAAGAATAATAATGGCACAAAGAGATAGAAAGATAGGGTAAAGTGGAAGAAGAAAGTATACAAATCCAGTACCAAACATCTCCCCCCAACTGGTCTATCTGCATGTCCTCATGCAGCTCATCGTCTCCTCAGATCAGGATTGGACCAACTATGATCATCATGAAGCTATGTGAGTTCATACTCTTCATCCATTTCTGTCCCTGGTGGCTTATATCCCTCTGTCAAAACAAAATCCTTCCACTAGTCTAGATCAATGTTGTATGCAAGAGTATATTGTTCGGCTGGAAACCAGAGAAGGGGAAATTGAAACCTTAAGCCCATCCATTTGACCCCACAGGTATGAATGCATGCCATGAAATGTGGCATTCTCTCTAAATATCGTGCAAAGTTGGGTTCCCAAATGGTTCTCGTTCTCTGACGGCTGAGGATGACAACATCCACCTTTTCTGATAACTATCCAGTGCTTCCTTGCGAAACATCGTAATCTGGCTGACACATAGGTCAGCGCACCATTTATAGGTTGCCAACATGTGTTATTTATGGCCCTCAATCTGTAGAAATGTATAATGCTTGTTATAAATGTTTGAGGACTGACCATGCTCTCTTCTCATCATAAATGGCCTTCCGACTTGATTTTCATCAAATGTATCCCAGGCCTTTCTCCACTTAATCTGATTGATGGTATAAGAGGTGAAAGCTCTTAAATGGATGTCCCCCACGAATGGAACGGGGTTAAAGGACTGATCATGCCTTAATTAATACCCATGCATGTAGAGCTCGCACATTAAGTGATGTCCTATGATATCATGAATTTTTAAAATACGGAGAAATTGAATGAGGTCCTCAATTTCGTACCAAATATCCTTATATATACTTTCAAGACAAAAGAAAAGAAACTATTCATGAAGGAATAAGGCATAGCTATGTGCAATAGGTCTGCAGGCCATTACTTGATGTGCCAGGGAGAACATATTCTCCTTATCTGTTTGCAGCAGTTGCACGTGTTCTTCCAACTCCTATATTTTGGCCTTTTTTTTAGCCTGCTTCAGTCACGCCTTGTATAACTGATCCATGTACCCTGTGACGACTCTGGCAGCCTGTTCTCAAACTTGAGTTGTTTCCTTCTTGTTGGAGCAGGGTCTCCCAAAGGCTATGAATTTAGTCCATTTTTGTATAATTTTTTATTGGTTAGTCTAACGCAGGGGTTTTGTGGTGGGTCAAAGCCCCTAACGCATTGTAAATGGGTCAAGGGTAGACCAAGAGTCCGCAAACCATGGTTTTCGGACCATTGGATGCGTAGGCTAAATTGTTATAAATATATGAACCTTTTTTTAGTCATAGATAGGAATGAATAGAGATTGATGCAAAGTATGAACTGTTAGATCTGTGGTAGGTTTGTTTGCGTTAGGACTCTATTGTGAAACCAGCTCCAAAAATAGAAGAAAAGAGAGATCAACGCCTTAGAAATCAGCCACTTCAAGGGGGAAACCTCCAATACATTACATAAATGGTGAAGGATGGATGATACTAGTGAAACCTCCTTTCATGTCACCACGGGAGTCACGGACATTTAATCCTAATGGGGCCACAATGTAATCCTAGCCGACCTAACAATGATAATGTAAGGGCACAATAATAACAATATGGGAGTTACAGGGGTACAACAATAACAATAAGGGGGTTACACTAACAACAATAAGGGACTATACTAGTAATATAGGGACCTAACATGCTCCTCTCCTTCAAAAAAGTGTTGTCCTCAACGCTTGAGTAGCTCTGGGTGCTTTTGTATAAAATTCTTATCCTCCCATGTAGAATCTTCAGTGGGTAAGTTCTTCCATTTGATGAGATACTCTAAAATTGATCAATTTTGTAGTTGTCGAGTTCTTGTTTCCGTGACTGCTTCATGTTCCAATATGGTTCTACCTTCCTCATCAAGTTCTAGCAATATTGTTTGAATTGGAAGTTTGTCCCCTATAACCTTTTTTAAGCATGAAACATGGAAAACTGGATGCACTCGCAAAGAAGTAGGAAGCTCCAATTTGTATGCCATAGTACCAATATTTTGCAAAACCTTGGAAGAAACATAGTACTTTGGTGATAATTTATTATCCTTCTTAGCTTGCTTGAGGGAAATTTGTTTGTATGGTTGTAGCCATAAAAATACCTAGTCTCCCACATCAAAAATTTTCTCACTGCGATGTTGATCTGCCTGTTGTTTCATTTGATTTCGTGCCAAATTTAGGTTATCCTTTAAGAGTTGGAGAACTTATTGTTGATGCTCGATGTGATCCTCCGCTACTTGTACCCTAGCATTTTCCCCTAAATAAGATGTGATGGATGGTGGATGATATCCATAAAGTGCCATAAATGGGGTCATTTTTGCTGCAGTATGGAAGGAAATGTTATACCACCATTCAGCGAGAGGTAACCACTTGACCCATTGTGCTTGCTTATGAAATACAAAACAACGAAGATATCCTTCCAAACATTTATTTACTATCTCTATTTGACCATCGAATTGAGGATGATAAGATGAGCTATGAGCTAGTTGAGTACCCAAACAAGAAAATAATTCCGTCCAAAAATTTCACAATAATCTTTGGGTTTCCATGTAGCTTTTGAATTATTTCCATAAATGCAGTAGCAACTGTAATCACTTTAAATGGATGAGATAATGCAAAAAAGTGTGCATACTTGGTAAGTCTATCAACTACCACCATGATGACACTCCTTCCTTCAGACTGAGGTAAACCTGTGATAAAATCCATTGAAATCTCCTCCCAACGATGACTTGGAATGGATAAAGGTTGTAGAAGACTCGGGGTCTTAATTGTCTCAAGTTTATTTTGCTGGAAAACCAAAAATTCCACCACAAAATTTTGAATATTAGATTTAAGGCCATCCCAAAAAAATTCTTTCTTCACCTTGTGGTAAGTTTTTAAAAATCCCGAGTGTCCTCCTAAAGGAGAAGTGTGCAATTCCAAAAGAATATTTTGTTTTAGTTGGGAATTCTTGTAAATATATAAGCAATCTTTGTACCATAAGGAATAATTTTCCCAACTAAATGTATCAAATGAACTACGATCTTGCTGCAAATTTTGAATGAGAGTCCACACTTCTTCATCCTTCTTCCATTCATCCCTTGCTTCGGTTATCCAATCTAGTTGGATAATTGAAATGGCACAAAGAAATGCTTCCACCTCTTCATCCTTTCTTGAGAGTGCATCTGCAACAAAATTTAGCTTCCCTTTTTTGTAGATGATTTCAAAGTCATAACCAAACATCTTTGTGACCCATTTTTGCTGCTCTTCTGAAGATATTCTTTGTTCCAAAAAGTGTTTAAGACTATCTTGATCAGTTTTTACCTTGGAGTGTCTTCCCATTAGGTAAGGTCTCCATTTCTTTAGTGCATGTAGTATTTCCAACATTTCCTTCTCATAAATAGCCTTTTGTAAATACTTTCCTTTGATTGAACGACTTTCAAAATCAATGGGTCTTCCTTCTTGCATTAAAACAACACCAATTCCATTTCCTGAGGCATCACATTACACAATAAAGGTTTTTGTGAAGTCTGGTGTAGTATTGGTGCTAGGCACATAGCCTCTTTAAGATGTTCAAAGGCCTTAAATGCTTCAGGAGTCCATGAAAATGCATCTTTATTCAATAATGTTGTTAGAGGTGTAGCTATTCTCCCATAATTCTTAACAAACTTGCGATAATACTCTGTTAACCCGAGAAATCCACGCCACTGCTTTATGGTTGTGGGGACTTTCCATTCCTTAAAGGATTTAATCTTGTTAGGGTCTACCTTAACACCCTCATGAGATACAATATGACCCATATATTCCACTTGTTGTACTCCAAAGAAACATTTGGATGTTTTTACATATAATTGTTTCTCCTCCAATAGTTTGAGCACCCTGTCAACATGTTGAACATGATCCTTCCAAGACCTGCTGTAGATTAGTATATCATCAAAAAATACTAGCACAAATTTTCTAAGGAAGGGTTTGAAAATGGAATTCATCAACCATTGAAATGTAGAAGGTGCATTGGTAAGGCCAAAAGGCATGACCAAAAATTCATAATGACCCTCATGAGTTCGAAATGCTATTTTTGGAATATCTTCAGTCTTCATTCTAATTTGATGATATCTTGAACGAAGATCCAACTTGGTAAAATAAATTGCTCCATGTAATTCATCCAATAATTCATCAATCACAGGAATGGGAAATCTATCTTTAATAGAGAGATTATTGAGCTCCCTATAAGCCGGACACATGTGTCATGATCCATCTTTCTTGTGCACCAATACTATTGGAGCAGAGAAGGAACTTTGACTAGGTTGAATTATACCAGCCTCTAACATTTCTGTAATCATACGTTCAATTTCTCTCTTTTGGACATAAGGATATCTGTAAGGCCTGATGTTCGAAGGAACACTTCCTGGAATCAAATGAATAGCATGATCATGATCACGAATAGGTGGGAGTCCTTTGGGAGTATCAAACACCTTGGAATGATTGTCCAAGACTTTTTGGAGATCTGGAGAAATAGATGATTTTGGTGTTGGAACTTCTAGTGAGCATAACTGTGCAATTACGCCCCGTAGTTCTTTCTTCAGAAGCTTTGTCATGACATTAGAGCTTATTATCTTTCTTGGCTTCCCTGTGATACCCCGTAATTTGATTTCCTTTCCTTCCGAAAAAAATTTCAAGAAAAGTTCTTGAAAATTAAAAGCTACCGTCCCCAAATATTGTAACCATTTTACTCCCAGTAAAACATCAGCACCTCCCATTGGGATGGAAAGCATTGGACTATTCAATACATATTTCCCCATGACTAGCTTGATATTATGGCATTTTCCAGAGCAATCTATAGTTCCTCCATTTGCAACCATCACTTGACATTCTGGTACTGGGTATAGGAAACAATTCAATTCCTTGGCTACCTTACAATGAATAAAATTATGGGTACTACCTGAATCAATCAACAATATTACCTTTTTCTTCTTGATATGTCCTTCTATCTTGAGAGTTTGAGGAGTGGTAATTCCTTCCAATGCATTACATGATATGGTTTGACTCATTTCTTCTTCTTCTAGGGTTTCTTCCTGGTTTATATCCTCTACTTTTGAAGTTTCTTCTTCATTTTCTTCCTCCTCTTCACAATCTATGTAAAATAATTTCTTCTCAGTGCACTTATGACCTTTAGTGTATTTTCTATCACAACTGTAGAAAATCCCTTTTTCTCTTTTTTCTTCCAATTGTTGTGGTGTCAACCTTGTAGGTTGTGGAAGTATAGGAGTAGCATCACTTCCATATTTATAGATGTGAGTGGTAGGCTTCCTTGTCACCATAATTTTACATTCAATTTTTCTTGCCAACCTGAATGCCTTCTCCAATGAATCAAGTTCCAAAACATGAACTTCATGTTGGATATTATCCTTTAAAGTACCTATAAAGACATCAATCTTGTGTTCCTCTAGAATATCAGTTACCCTTATATTCAATTTTTGGAAGTCCTCAATGTGCTCTGCCACTAAACCCTTTTGTTTGAGATTTATCAATTGGCTAAAGAAGGTGTTGTTCTTTGTATCCTCATAATGTGTTATCATTTCCTCCATAAGAATTGACCAAGTGACAATTGTTTTACGGGATAAAATCCATCGATACCATACAAATGTATTTTTTTCTAAATGTAAAGTGGCAATGCATACCTTTTGTGTGTTTTGCACATTATTGAGATCAAAATATTGCTCCATATGTAGTATTCATGTTACGGGATCCTTGCCATCAAACTTCCTCATATCCATCTTTGGAATATGGTGGTTCTTCAATCCAACATTAGAGTTCATGAAATCACGATTAACATTTATTTTGTTCTCATCATTAGATTTTTCTACTATCTTTTTTCCATTAGAAATAATTTCTTGTATCAACTTTGTCAAACCTTCCATGTCTTCTTTTAGATCATTCTTCATGTTTTCCATGTTTTCTTTCATTTTTTCTTCCATGTCCTCCATCTTAGCTTCCACGTCATACATCTTAGATTCCATGCCTTTCTTCAAACCATCCATTTTATTCTTCAAACCATCCATCTTCGCTTCCACGCCTTTCTTCAAAGCTTCCATTTCATTTTTTGCTGCTCTTTGCGAGAGCAAAATTTGACGCACTTTCTCTTGTAATTTTGATAGATCATGTTGCAATTCTTTATCTTCATGAGTCATAGTAGAGTATTCTGAGGGCTTAATAGGTGTTGAATTCTTCTTAGGAGGCATTTCAGAACCCAATACAGAAATATATGCTCAATAGGCCCTTGGAATCACTTCAAACTGATTTTTTACACAAGACTTATGCAATTCGAACAAAAAAAATACACACCTTTTTCTTTCTTTTGAGGAGCTCAATATTGAAACTGAATTATCTATGTGATTTCGGATCTTCAATATCTAAAACTTGGCCCTGGGGTAGACCTCTGAATCATCTTTCGAATGCCACCAGTCTGACCTAATTTTGATTCTTCAAGGAAAAGTTATGTCCAATCTCCCAAATGACCTAATTATGGACTGGTTTAGTAGAGAAAAATTGTACGGTTTGCCACGTGTCGTTGTTTCCTCCTTCGACTCTGAAATTGATAGAAAAGAAACTGTAATGTTCCCACTTAGCCTTAGCTAAGAGGAACATTCAATTTTTTTTAATTTATGTTTCATGAATAAATGAATAAAGGAGGACATGTAAAACTCCTAAAAATTCTGAATAAATCAATGCCCATGTGAACAAAGACAAATTAGGGCTATTTAAATAATCACTTGCAGGTGTGAAAGAGGTTTGAGCTAAAGATTGGGTCAACCTTGACCAAATCAACAGTGTTGTCTAGGTTCATTGCATCTCCAAAAGGGATAGCACAGTTCTAGAAGGGAGCCTCTAATGTGAAAAGGGCTAACTCATCAAGATGGTTTAGGGTTTGCAAGAGCTTTCTCATCTTATAAAAGGAAAATGAGGGCAGAAAGAGAAGGTTGTTGATAGATCATATTTCTGAGTATTTTTCTGCTTAGACAAATACCATTCTCTGTTGTTGAGTGGAGGATTGTATCTGGAATTCCTATGCAGGAGTTTCACCTCTTCCTTTGATGATTCAAGGAGGAAATTTTGCTAAATTGAACCACTATTATGCTTGAGGCCAAGCTCCTACTTACATTGGCAGCACTGATCCATTAAGGTTTTTGCTGTCTCTGCAAGTTGCAGCAAGTGGTGATCTAGATTTACAGATATCTAGTGTATTTTCAGAACCTCTCTCCATGGAGTGGGTCCTTTGACCTCCTGGAAAAGTGTATCATTTCTTTATGCTTCAGATCTGTACTTCTACAGTGTTTATCTATGAAATTTGAGCCACAACACTTTCTATGTTGGAATACTGCATTATTTTTTTGTAGATCTCTTTATGGTGCTTTTCTCATAGTTTATGTCAGAGATCCTCAATGCTAGGGTTTTCCTTCCACTAGGTGATCCATGGATTAGCTGCTAATCTATGTACTATTCAGATCTGATCCATTGTAATAAAATTTCATATTCATAAATTTACTGCAGCAGTTTCCAGATCTGCAACTTGTTTCTTAGATCTACTCTTATTCATGCATGCTTTTGTAAAAATTCCAAGTGGATCTTGTAGAGAATACTATATAGTCTCCAGATCTGGTATAGATCTAATATTTTGTCCATAGATCTGTCCTAGATCTAATTTTTAAATTCCATCTGCTGAACCACCTGAAAAATAATGTTGTTGAAGCATTTCTGCAAATGTACTTGTGTTCATGCTCTCTTTTCTAAAGATTTAATGTTGTATTGACTCATGCATTCTACTGTATAATGAAAGGGCTTTATCATAATGTTGATTTGCTACTGTAAGACTGAAATATAAGTCTCCTTTCTAGTCTCCTCTGAACATCTGCTAAAATTGTGCAATTCCTGAAGCAGTGCTTGCATTTTGCTGCAGCCTTCCTCTTTGGGTGCTTTTTAGCTAGTCAAGTTTTTGGGAGATATGTTTACATAGTCTAAACTGATTTGTTTTTGATGAAATTCCATATATAAGTCACATACAGCATAAATGAGGGGAGAAAAGCCCTTATCTGTGTTATTTTTGCACAGTTTTACTTATACAACATTTTCCTTGAAAACCTTGTTGAAATTCCTAAAAAATGGATTATTCCAAGTTCTATAGACAGAGTCTACAGATGGCCAGGTAGCCTCTGGATCTCATCCTTTATTTAAGGTGACATATCCAGTAAATTCCCTTGTATTCAATCTCTGGAATAGAATCTTGATATTCCTGAAAAGGGGATATTACAGTGGTATTAGAGCTCCACTCTTGGCACATCCTGTGCTTACCATTGGAGCATTAATCATGCTAAATTATGAAGATGAGGATCCTCCCACTGAGAGGGAGAGGAGGTACCAAAATAGAATTCATAGAAAGTATGACTACACCACTATTGATCTTGACAAGGGTCAAGACAAGGGGAAAGCCCCTAAATCTTTGAATGATAAAGATGAGGAAGCAGAGGAGTTTGCAAAAACTCTCTTGGAGGCTACACAAGATCTATCCAAGGAGATAAAGGAGATGAGGGTGGATAGAATGAGGGAATCCCTTGGGAGATTCCATCAAGGAGAAATTTTTGATATGTCTCATTTTGGGACTGGTCAACCTGTGAGCTTGCCACAAGCTCCACAGGCCTCACAATGCTCTACCATGCCTACCTTCTTGGCTATAGAGAATGAAGGACTGCAAGAGCCAACCTCCCTGGAAGGTTACTTTGTATAATATGACTCACAAAGTTAGAGGTTCAAGGATAACTTGAGCTTCCAAGACTTTTTCCATCTCAAGGACCGAAGGAGACCATGGCAGCAGTACAGAGATGGTGGTTTCTTCCAGGGGAGACACCATACTATGGGCAAGTTCTTTTTGCCCAAGTTCGATGGAACATCCTCTTGTTCTAGCAAAACATGGGTGGAAAAGTTGGACATCTATTTCCAGTTGAATAGAGTGCCTGAAGTAGAAGCCATCAAGATTGTTGCGTTTCATTTTGAGGGAGAATCCCACAACTGGTGGTTTCATGGACTATCAACATTGGGACACAGCAATGTGTCTACATATGCTGAGTTCACTAGGAGACTAGTGGAGATATTTGATCGAAAACATCCAAAGGCCCCTTTTATAAGCTTGGCAAAGCTGAAGCAGACAGGAGATGCAGAGGCCTATATCTCTGAATTCCTGAGATTGTCAATAATGGTCCCTGATCTATTTGTAGCAAAGAGAGTCTACATGTTCATTGATGACCTGGAGGAACCTTTGCATGGGTTGGTTAAGTCTACCAAGCCCATCACTTTGCATGATGCCATTGAGAAAGCTAGAGATCTCCAAGATGCCTTGCCAAGAGCAAAGGAAACTTTCCAAAGAAAATCCCCTCATTCCTCTAAGGGGAAGGAAGGGAAATCTGCTCCACCCAAGGAGATCTCACTGAAGAAGCCTCTTGACCTTGATCTCTGGAGGGAGTTGAAGAAAAAGAGATTGTGTTTCAATTGTCAAGAGCCATGGGTACCGGGACATAGATGTGTTGTTGGAAGGGCACACTATATAGAAGTCTTCTCAGACTTGGAGGAGGAGGATGGGAATGAAGGACCTAGGAGGGGTCACAGTGCTGGTGATGATGAGGAGGAATATCAAGCACCATCTAGAGGTGAAGAGGGAGCCTTTTCTCCAACAAGTGGGACTCTTGCTTCTTTTAGAGGAGTGCCCAAATATTTGACCCTAAGAGTGCAAGGTTCAGTCATGAACTAGAGAGTGTCTATTTTGATTGACAATGGGGCAACCCACAACTTTATTGATGCTCACCTTGTGTAGAGGAGAGGGATCCCCACTAATACTTTTGATGGGTTCTCTGTTTTAGTTCCAGGAGATAGAACTATGCAGTGCATGCAGTATGTTCCATCACTTTCTATGACTATGGGATCCTACACCTTGGTGGATCACTTCTTTGTAGTTGACATACCAAACACCAATATCATCTTGGGTGTCCAGTGGTTGATTACCTTGGGGAAGGTAACCACTGATTGGAAGGCCTTGCAGATGGAGTGGGTGGACTTGAAGAGTGGGAAACCACAAATAATTCAAGGCATGCACACCTACCCTACACCTAATGTTTCCACACAAACAACAGAGATGGATTTGCGTAGTGGAAGCAAGGATCTCACAGTTCCTTCTCTCATGTTTATGAGAATGTTGTGAGGGACATTCCTACCTCATGGAAATCCATTTGGAATTCCATTAGATCATGTGGGGGAAGCCTCACAAAGTGTTGCTCCGAGCATAGACCAAGCAAGGAGTGGAGTAATGGAAGAGAAAGCCACAGCACTGTGGGAGGAAGGAAAGGGGAGGATCAGCCTCCCAAAAAACAAATTTGGCATGCATAATGTCAAAGAAGAAATCAGCAACAAGGCAAGCACCACCATAGATGCATCAGTAGCATTGTCCTTGTTGAGTTGTGTGGATCCATATTGGAGATCTCAACTCCTTGTGGAGTACTCCAAATATCTACACACCAGGATGATATTAGATGGCATGAAGCAAGGGAGAGGCTATGTGGTCCATGAAGGGGTCATCTATCATCTTGGTAAAGTATTCTTGTCTCAAGCCTCCAAGCTTAAGCAAGAGATACTACAAAGAGCACAAAAAGAGTTCCTTTCCAGCTATATGCAGTCAACAAAGATCTACTCTCTAATCATGAGGAGTTTTGATTGGGAGGGTATGAAGGAGGAACTAAATCAGCACTATGATTGGGAGGAACTACATCAGCACTTACAAGAGTGCAATATCTATGACGAGATGGGGCAACCAAATGACTTTGTGCAGGATTCATTTTAGCCATCTCTTCCTTCTTTCAAAAGAGAATAAATGCCCCTGCCCAACTCCATGTGTGTGGGAAAATTGAATAGTAAAGAATCTGATCTTATAGAGCATGTTTATTTTTCTGATTTGACATATTCTCTTACCATGTGTATGCAGGCCATGACTCCTACAAGGAGTGATATTACATGCAAATCTCATGGCATTGATGAAGCCAATAGAAAGTCTAAATCTGGCCACTCCCTTGAGGTGCAAGGGGAGATTCTCTATTGTTGGCGAGGAGTCAGGTCTCGTGGACAAGACCCAGGTTCAAGAGTTGTGGCCAACAAAGGGGTCCGGTGTAGTCTAGGAACACGCCGGCATTTTCACCCTGCTCTGGAGAGCAGTGCGTCTCACCCGAGGCATGCCGCAACCACATGCATAAAGGGGATGAGATCAATGGAAAGGAACAAACCCGCAACTAATGAAGAACAGTGCATCCATTACATATACAGAGTTATATACGCAAGATCACTTAATAAGCATTCAGACATTCGCAAATAAAATTTTAAAACAGCATAAACACATTACAAGCACATAAACATCTTATTGAGACAGCAATCCTCCATTGTATTAATCTCTTGGCCAAACACATGATTACATGGCATTCTCACTCATAGCTTACAAATCTGATACAGATGGATTTCAGAACAGAAAGGTAGAATAGAGAAGATAAGGAGCCATAGGAAGGACATGCATGATTCCTCCGCAGCTGCTCTGTGCATCTTTCCCTATCTCAAGCCTCGCAACCTCTTCAGCATCCTTCTTCTTCGTTTCAGCCGGGTGACTGTTATTTATTCACCCGCTCTTGCGACTATCAGTTCCTCTGTGTCTTTACTTCGGCTTCTCCCAGCTTCTCTTCTGATGTCTGCGTGTCCCACTTTATGTCTTCTGCTGTGTATTTCCTTCATCTGTACTTGTCCCTGTTCTATCTCCAGCTATCGCATGCTTCCGCGCCACCTTGATAGCTCCGCGACTCCTGGTAGTTGCGGCGCGGTCGCGGTTGCCATGTGTATTCATACCGCAACTCAAAAAAAGGTTAAAATTCAAAATGTCTTAGCCAAGATTTCAAAACTAAAAAAAAACAAGGGCCCCAACAGGCCCCAACCACAATTCCTTGACTCGTCCCCGAGTCAATCACAAATAACAGTCTCCACTTCCATTTCCCCGCTGGCTCCCGTGCTCTGTTCTGCTATGCCTTCACCCTGCGCCCTTTCCTGCTGTGCTCCGCCAAGTGGTTGTTCAAACAAGGGCCCCAACTCCAGGACCCTGCGGAGCGCTGTATCTCTAAGCCCGGTGAAGTCCGCCACCGCTTGCTGCCATTCCTGCATAAGCAAGTCGGCTTCTTCAGAGATCCGGGTGGCGGTGGCCTCGTCTATGGTCGTCGGGGCAGCCCCGAATAGCGTGGCAAGCTGGGCTTCAGCTTTGGCATCCAGCTGTTGTATGGATTCGGCACGGGCTCGGATGGGCGGACGAATTTCCCGAATGACTTGTTTGGGCGCTGCCGAGTCGGCCTCAGTCTGTTGCATTTGAATTTCAAGCTCGTCCGCCCAGGCATAGAGCTGATCTAACGGTGCTGGGTCCGCGGTCGCCTGAATGTCACGGGAAATTTGTTGCAGCTGGGCAGAGATAGGCTGTGTCTTGACAGTGAGAGCGAGTGAGCACTCCTGCAAACTTCGGAGAAGGGCATAAGCCTCGCCCGCAATGGAATGGAGAGTCGCCTGCATACTAACTGCCTGAGTCTGCTTGGCAGTCCCCTGTTCTGAGTGGACATTCTGTGGATTCGGAAGGGTAGGCTGTCTACCCAATCTCTTCTATGTAGATGAACAGTCTTTGTTA